>PVIU01005622.1:0-111060 GCA_004026605.1 Ondatra zibethicus | reverse complement strand
ACAAAGAAAACAATACAAAGAATCAATGAGACAAAGAGCTGGTTCTTTGAGAAAATCAACAAAATAGACAAACCTTTATCCAAACTAACCAAAAGGCAGAGAGAGAATATCCAAATTAACAAAATCAGAAATGAAAAGGGGGACATAACAACAGACACGGAGGAAATACAGAGGATCATCAGGTCATATTTTGAAAACCAGTACTCCACAAAATTGGAAAACTTAAAGGAAATGGACAACTTTCTGGATAAATATCAATTACCAAAATTAAATCAAGACCAAATAAACAAATTAAACAGACCTATAACTGCTGAAGAAATAGAAACAGTCATCAAAAGTCTCCCAACCAAAAAAAGCCCAGGACCAGATGGTTTCAAATCAGAATTCTACAAAACTTTCAAAGAGAAACTAATACCAATACTCCTCAAATTACTCCACACAATAGAAACAGAGGGAACATTGCCAAACTCTTTTTATGAGGCTACAATTACCCTGATACCCAAACCATAGAAAGACAATACTAACAAAGAGAATTACAGACCAATCTCACTCATGAACATTGATGCAAAAATACTAAATAAAATACTAGCAAATAGAATCCAAGAACACATCAGAACCATCATCCACCATGACCAAGTCGGCTTCATCCCACAGATGCAGGGATGGTTCAACATATGAAAATCTGTCAACGTAATCCATCATATAAACAAGCAAAAAATAAAAACCACATGATCATCTCATTTGATGACGAAAAAGCATTTGACAAAATACAACATCTCTTCATGATAAAGGTCTTGGAGAGAGAAGGGATACAAGGAACATACCTTAACATAATTAAGGCAATATACAGCAAGCCAACAGCCAACATCAAACTAAATGAAGAGAAACTTCCAGCGATTCCACTGAAATCAGGAAAAAGACAAGGTTGTCGACTCTCTCTATACCTATTCAATATAGTTCTTGAGGTCCTAGCTAGAGCAATAAGACACCAAAGGGAGATCATGGGGATACAAATTGGAAAAGAAGTCAAACTCTCACTGTTTGCTGATGATATGATAGTTTACATAAGTGATCCCAAAAATTCTACCAAGGAACTTCTACAACTCATAAACACTTTCAGCAATGTAGCAGGATACAAGATTAACTCAAAAAAATCAGTAGCCCTCCTGTACACAGATGATAAAAGGGCTGAGAAAGAAATCAGAGAATCAACACCCTTCACAATAGCTACAAAAAGCATAAAATACCTCGGAGTAACCAAACAAGTGGAAGACTTGTATGACAAGAACTTTAAATCTCTGAAGAAAGAAATTGAAGAAGACACCAGAAAATGGAAAGACCTCCCATGCTATTGGGTAGGCAGAATTAATATAGTAAAAATGGCAATCCTACTGGAAGCAATCTACAGATTCAACGCAATGCCCATCAAAATCCCAACAAAATTCTTCAAAGACCTCGAAAGAACAGTATTCAACTTCATTTGGAAAAGCAAAAAACTTAGGATAGCCAAAACAATCCTGGGCAACAAAAGAACTTCTGGAGGCATCACAATCGCTGACTTCAAACTCTACTACAGAGCTACAGTACTGAAAACAGCCTGGTACTGGCATAAGAACAGACAGGAGGACCAGTGGAACCGAATAGAAGACCCAGATATCAATCCACACATCTTTGAACACCTGATATTTGATAAAGAAGCAAAAAAATATCAAATGGAAAAAAGAAAGCATATTCAACAAGTGGTGCTGGCAAAACTGGATATCAACATGTAGAAAAATGAAAATAGACCCCTATCTATCACCATGTACAAAAGTCAAGTCCAAATGGATCAAAGACCTTAACATAAAGCCACCCACACTGAACCTTATAGAAGAGAAAGTGGGAAGTACACTTGAACACATTGGCACAGGGAACCACTTCCTAAATAGAACCCCAGCAGCACAGACACTGTGAGAAACAATTAATAAATGGGACCTCCTGAAACTGAAAAGCTACTGTAAAGCAAAGGACATGGTCAACAAGACAAAACGCCAGGCTACTGAATGGGAAAAGATCTTCACTAACCCCACATCAGACAGAGGTCTGATCTCCAAAATATACAAAGAACTCAAGAAATTGGACAACAAAAGAACACATAATCCAATAAAAAAATGGAGCACAGAGCTAAACAGAGAACTCTCAACAGAGGAATCTAAAATGGCTGAAAGACACTTAAGGAAATGTTCAACATCCTTAGTCATCAGAGAAATGCAAATCAAAACAACTCTGAGATTCCATCTTACACCTGTAAGAATGGCCAAGATCAAAACCCTGATGACAACTTATGCTGGAGAAGTTGTAGGGTTGCATTGCTGGGGGGAATGCAAGCTGGTACAACCCTTTTGGATGTCAGTGTGGCGATTTCTCAGAAAATTAGGAAACAACCTTCCTCAAGACCCAGTAATACCACTTTTGAGTATATATCCAAAGGATGCTCAATCGTTCCACAAGGACATGTGCTCAACTATGTTCATAGCAGCTTTATTTGTCATAGCCAGAAACTGGAAATAACCTAAATGCCCCTCGATTGAAGAATCGATTTAAAAAAAAAAAAGTGGCACATTTACACAATGGAGTACTACACAGCAGAAAAAAATAACGACACCTTGAATTTTGCAGGAAAATGGATGGAACTAGAAAGCATTATTTTGAGTGAGGTAACCCAGACACAGAAAGACAATTATCACATGTACTCACTCATAGGTGGTTTATAAACATAAAGCAAAGAAAACCAGCCTACAAACCACAATTCCAGAGAATTTAGACAACAATACGGACACTGAGACTTACATGGATCTAATCTACATGGGAAGTAGAAAGTATAAAAAGACATGATCTCCTGAGTAAATTGGGAGCAAGGGGACCTTGGGGGAGGGTTGAAGGAGAGAGGGAGAGGCAGGGAGGGGAGCAGAGGAAAATCTAGAGCTCAATAAATATCATGGGAAAAAAATTGAACCAAAAAAAAAAAAGAAAAAGATACCCTAGACCAATTTTAAAAAGGCAATCCTATTTCTTGTCATCCTTCACTCCTTTATTAGGAGATATTGTAGCCATAGGCGCAGGTATATTGCAAAGCATTATCTGTTGCATATGATTATCTAGTTGTTGGTGTACTCTCTTGACAGAAATTTGGCTCAAAGGAACATAGAGCCCAGAGATGCACTATTCCTTAACCCTTTATTTATAGATGTTGATAATCAATGACGGCAAAGACCCCCCCCCCTCCCGGCAGTCTAAGATAGGACATACAGGACAAAATGTATGTACTGATGACAGGTAAGTCTGGAAAATGGGGAAAAGCCCCTCACGTCAAGCACAGTCATCTGTCCTATAGCAGAAGCACAAGCTTTATTAAATAAATAAAAAGGGAGGAATTGCCAGGGCCCACAGATGTGAATCTGATGAGAATCCCCTTTGTATGCTATGACTATGTTTTATTACCATTGGTTAATAAAGAAGCTGTTTTGGCCAATGGCAGGGCAGAACATATCAAGGTGGGAATTCCAAGCTGAGGCAGAGGAGGAAAGAAGGCAGAGTCAGAGAGACACCATGTTCACCCAAGAAGCAAGAGGTAACGAACAACAAGTCTCATGGTAAAATATCAAAAGATAGACACGGGGTTAATTTAAGATATAAGAGTTAGTTAATAAGAAGCCTGAGCTCAGTGTTGTGGTTAACATAGTTTCTGTGTGATTATTTGGATCTGGGTGTCTGGGAAATCAAAGTCTCAGTTATAAGAGTCCGCTCCACCTTGACCCTTCCTCAGTCAGGGGGTTTGAGCTTATTCTTGTTCTCTCAAAGCTGTTGACAATAGGTTTGCCTACAAACAAGGGATCCTGACCAAGGGTGTGGCTAATTAGTATTTTGAGTATAGAGGTGGATCTGTTCCACCTTGCTGTTCCTGCTCTTTCAAGAAGATTGGCAGGAGGTTCCAGGGAGTGGCCATCCGCAAGTACTTGATTTTTTCCTTATATCATGTCAATGAAGTCTGTTGCCTCCCCCCTCCCCTTTTGGAGTGAAGTATATAAGCATGTGGAAATTAAATGTGGGCAGGTTCAGTATTCACTCAATTTTCCTCCTGGTACAGTTCTGTATTTCTGTCTTTTATTTCTCTCACATCTCTGTTCCTTTTGCTTAATTCTTATCCTCACGCTCCTACCCTGGAACATGTGAATTTCGTTGAGGTTGGACCCTGACAGATGTCACCCCAGTGTATGGCTTATGACATAACAGTAGAAAATTCATGCCTGGTTCTGGAACCTTAGACAGTTTCCCAGGTTAGTGAGGTCATGGGTCTTGGAAAAGAATCTCTTACTATCACTTTGCTATACCAGTATAATTCCTTACTACATTCTAAATCTTACCCTCATAAGTAGATATACCAACAAGCCCTCATCAAAGAGCTCTTTTTATAGAAATGGAGACCATCATAGAAAACCATAATGAACAAAATGCAGAGATCAACAGACTGTGAGGAGTCCAGCCCTAACAGATACATCTCTGTTAATCCCTCCGGGTGAGAATAAGACCACTACCATGGGCTGGAGCGATGGCTCAGTGGTTAAGAGCACTGGCTGCTCTTCCAGAGGTCTGAGTTCAATTCCCAGCAACCACATGGTGGCTCACAACCATCTGTAATGAGATCTGGTGCCCTCCTCTGGTGTGTGGGCATACATGGAGGGAGAATGTTGTATACATAATAAATAAATAAATCTTTTTAAAAAATATTTATTTATTTATTATGTATACAATATTCTGTGTGTATGCCTGAAGGCCAGAAGAGGGCACCAGACCTCATTACAGATGGTTGTGAGCCACCATGTGGTTGCTGGGAATTGAACTCAGTACCTTTGGAAGAGCAGGCAATGCTCTTAACCACTGAGCCATCTCTCCAGCCCAATAAATAAATCTTTAAAAAAAAAAAAAGACCACTATCATGATGTCATGACATATTACCTGCCTATGGACCACCCACCTCTGTGACATCAAGTATATCCTATGCAGTTGGGGCAACCAACCTTGTTTACAGAAGTGAAAACTCCTGGGTTATTTTATATGAACAACAGGCCCAGCAGTCCAAGAAGTTATCCATCCTTGGGTAAGTGGAAGGTTATAGGTAAGAGGCATTTTTGTTTTATAGATCTCTCTTTTTAAAATTATTTTTGTATTGATTATTTGGGAATCTCACATCATGTGCCCCATCACGCTCACCTCCCCAGTCTTCCTATATCTGTCTTCCGTCCCCTGTGACCCCCCCTAAAAAAACCCAAGTCCATTTTGTGTGGTTCATATATTTGCTGAAGCGTGGTCAAATTTCTAGTAACCAGACCCCAAGGGAGGATGAGTCTTTCTTCGCCTGCATCTGTGCCAAAAGTTATCAGCTGAGGCTATCTCTCTTATGTTCATCCCAACATCTGCCCCCACAGCACTCCTATGTCACCACTGACCCCTCCTGCTCTGGCCAGTGAGGGGCCGGGCCAGATCTCCTGTGCCTATAAACATTAACCCGGCTTTGATTGTAACAAGGGCTGCAGACATCAATATAGCCCTTGGTTGTATCAGGACCATTGACCTGTCTCATGGCCCTCAGTGGCTGCATGATCAAGAGTCACAACTCGGTCTCTGGTAGTCACACAAGTCACTTATATCAGCATGGCCCCTGAGGCAGCAAAGCCCAAGGGCAACAGCACAGAAGCCGTATGTCCACATGGATCTCAGGCTTCACTGAGACCTGGGGCAGCAGCATGAGTCACTGACACCAACATGTCCACTTGTGGTATTGCACACCATGGTGGTCCTTCAAGGAGGTCCAATCCAGAAAGTGAATCTTTCCTCATCCAGGGCTTCTGTTGTTGCCCGGAGACAGCGGGATCCTGTGAGGGCAGAAGGTTTGGAGGCGTCTGTGCCTGCATAAGCTTCAGGCTGTGGTAGGCCATCCCACTGACCCTAATGTGCAATGACAGCCTGTGAACCTCAGTCCTCTCCCTCACCTGTCACAGCCATCATATCTCCAGTTCCCCCTCCGTCCATGGTGCATGTACTGCTCCATTTTTCTATCTTTCCCATATCTCCATCACGTATTTACATCATGCATGTAGTTGAACCTTTTCATCAGGACTGCCAGCTCCCCAGTAATGACATGGAGACTTATTATTACTTATAAAAGATCAGCTGATAGCTTAGGCTTATTACTAATTAGCTCTTACAACTTAAATTAACCCATTCCCATTAATTTACTTTTTGACTCCTGTCTTTATTACCTTTACTGTGTACTCCCTGTGCTGCTTCCTCTGAGTGCTGGCATCTCCTTGTGACTCTGCTCTTCTTCTCTCCAGAGTTTTGTCTGACTCTCCTGTCCAGCTAATGGCTGTTTAGCTTTTTATTAAAACAATCTGAAGGCACTTTGGCAAAGACCCATCTTCACAGTATACAAATAGATTATCCCACAACACACACACATTTGTTTGTTGTAGTGGCACTGCCCACCCCTGGACCACAGGGCCATGGAGGTGCTTGGGTATCTTTCAGTTGCTCAGGGCGAAAGAGCCCCAGCAGTGCTCGGATGTTTTATAGATCTCTTAAGCACAGTAATTTAAACTTAAAACATAGGGGCTGGAGCGATGTCTCGGTGGTTAGTAGCACTGGCTGCTCTTCTAGAGGACCCAGGTTTAATTCCCAGCACCCACATGGCAGCTCACAGCTGTCTCTAACTCCAGTTCCAGGGCATCTGACACCTTCACACCAATGTACATAAAATAAAAAAATAAACTTAAAACATATTTTTGGCCCTCACAATCCCCATCACAGCGCCTGCATCTATAGCTCAGAGAAGATCTCAGAAGAAGAATCAGAAAGATTGTAAGAGCCATCATCCCAGGAAAAATGCTGTGAAACAGGCCCTCCTAGAAATGGCCACATAAGCTAGTCTGGAACAATGGCAATAACAACACACATGCTAATATGGAAGGAGGAAAACTGACCCACTTACAGGCGAAAAGCTATAGGCCCCTAGCTGCTGGGAGAAGGGGAATTAGCCTCTCCTAGGGATGAGCCCTTTCATTGGTTACCCAGTGAAGACTGTTCACCCTTGAAACCATATACACAAATAATGAAAACAGATTCAGCAGGTCGTATTTATATTCTTTGAGAGCACATATACACATACATGTTATGCTGGTTTGAATGAGAATGATCCCTATAGGCTCATATATTTGAATGTTTGGTTTCCAGTTTGTTGTGAATAAGGAGGTAGATACGTGTAGTTGGTATAACAGAATATAACAGAAGTTATATTTTATTATGCTGAGGGTCATCACACAAGTTCTCACTTTAAGTTCCTAACTATGGTCCTAAGCCTGTCTCCCAAGGCTGCTCACCTGTGCAATATATCTTAGCTGAAGATCAGGTCCAGTCTCTAATAGAAGTCTCTCATTTGAGGGTCAGGATTCTGGGGGAGACTCTCCAGCCACAGGGCAGATCAAGGTGGTGTCTCTCCAGATGTGCAGAGCAGAGCATTGCTCTTGGTCTTGCTTATATTCTGTCCAGTGGGCATCACCGGGTTCAGATTACCTGGTAATCTGAGTCAGTGATGTCACTTGGCTCTGGTTATCGGATGCAGCCTTGGGTGTAGTGGGGTTCCTAAGCTATTTTTACGTGCCTACAAAAAGACATTTTTACTATGCTCATTACACAGTTGGTAGACTGTTTAGGAAGGGTTAGGAGGTGTGACCTTGTTGGAGGATATGTGTCTCCAGGGGTGGGCTTCGAGGTTACAAAAGCCCAGGTCTGGCCAGTCTGGTTCTCGCTCTGCCTGAAACTTACAGGCCCTATTTGAGTTCCCAGTTCCTGCTCCAGCTATGCCTGCCACCATGCTCCTTTACCACCGTGATAATCATGGACTCTCCTCCTGAAACTCTAAGCAGCCCTCAATTAAATGCTTCCTTTTATGAGCTGCCTTGGTCATGGTGTCATTTCACAACACGAGGACAGAAACTAAGACAGAAACTGGGACCAGGAAGTAGCGTATTGCTGTGACAGGTCTGGCTATGTTGCTTGCTGGTGGAATGTAGGTGGCTTTTAGAATTTTGGGTTAGGAAAGTGGTTGACTGGGGTAAGGAGGCTCAATAGGCCATCCTAGTAGCAGTTTGGAAGACAGTAGTACTGAGGGCAATGTGGACTATGGGACCCAGCTCAAGAGGCTCCAGGCGAGGAGAATGGTAGAGACCATTCTTGTGCTATTTTGACAAACAACATGGCTGCCTCTTCATCCTTGTCCTGAGAATCTACCTGAGGTAGCCAAGTGTAGTGGCATACGCCTTTAATCCCAGCACTCAGGAGGCAGAGGCAGGCGGATCTCTGAGTTCAAGGCCAGCCTGGTCTGCAGAGCGAGTTCCAGAACAGCCACGGTTGTTATATAGAGAAACTCTCTCTTGAAAAACCAAGGGGGGGGGGAAATGAATCCCAGGATCATCTCAGATAGCAGAATACATACATCTGGTAATCCTGATTTATTTCTGAAATGTGAAGACAGGAAGCAAATTCCCTTTCGCTAAGGGAGGGTGCCTGAAGTTAAACTGAAAAGTTTTAAATTCATGTCATTGGCAAAGATTAAAAGGAAACCTAATATTGACTGTGTTACACAGTTGTTGGTCACTCTCATGAAGCTCTACAGTGAAAAAGCGCAAGCATGCCAAGAATGCATTAACAATGTACAGTTTGAGGAGTTAGAGTACCAGGAAATATAATGTTGGAGGCAAGTCCTGTACTCAAAAAGAGGAGAAGTTTAAGGCAAGGTCCAATGAGCAATGGAATTGGAGAAGCGGTGGGGCTTGCAGGGCAAGACTACCCAGCTAAGCTTCTAACTAGTAAAAAGCAAAGGTTATTCAAGAAAGGAAGCCATCAACACCTCAAAGCTGCCGCAAGTGTAATTCAATGAGGGGCCAGGTTCCAGCTCCAGAATGTAGCAGTTTGGCAGCTTTGACCATGGTGTTCTGGCTTTACCAAGAAGATGCAAGAATAAATGGGCTGTGGAAGCTTCTTCTGAGGCTAAGCAAAGCCACTGAGGCCGGATGTGTGGCAGGGAAGTTCCTGCACGTGGGAGAAGCCACTGAGAGAAGCTGGGAAGATGAAGCCTGGATTGCACTTGAGACCCCATGTTTCTGGAGATGCCTGAGCCATGGGTTTGTCACCTGCCATGGGGAGCTTTGAACAGAATGTGGCTGGAACCAGCCCAAGAATTAAAAGTGTATTGCAGTCAAGAAAGCTGGAAGGATTTGGAGATCTGAGGAGCCATCTAAATCAGGATTTGGAGATTGTCATGCTGGGTTTTGGCCTTCCTTTTGTCCAACATTTTCTCATTGTACCTGTAATGATTGGTAGGAGAAGGACCTTGGAGGGTGAGAGCCCAGAGGCCTCACAATGGGTGAGAGACAAATATGTCATGTAGACTGAGCTTAAGTGGGGAGTTTATTGAGAGAAAGGGGAAGAGGAGGAGAAGAAGGAGGAAGAGGAGAAAGGGGGCAGGCAAAGACCTTCTTGCCTCTACAGAAGCAGGGGGAGTGGGAATGGGCTGAGTTTGTCTCTTTTTGGGACCTTTTGCACCTGTGCACAGACTACGTAGTGACTTAGCAGCCATAGGACACTGGGCTGGCCAGGGCAGTTCCTGAGTGCATCCTGCCAGGTGACAGGCCAGCCTAATGCCTGAATCCTAATATTCCCACCTTTTTCTTATTATAAAAAGGTGGGGAAATTAAAGAGGATAGTAGGTGGGACAGGGATGGGGGCGTCAGGTTCTCAAGGCTGTTTCCTGCTGATTTGTGGGCATCAAAATCTTGGACCTGAGGAAGCTGGGGTGCTGGCCACATCCTGGGGTATTTGATTGTTTCACTGCTGTCCAGGCTATGTGGAACCATCTGGTGCCTCGTGGACCTGGTAAATGTTGGCAGAGAAGAATACAAGGTTAAGTTTAAGGAAAAAATTTTCTTAGGTCCTGGTAATTGAGGAAGTGGGGAGGGTGTCAAGACCAGGGAAAAGTGGGGAGGCTTAGGCTGCTTAGGGCCTGGTAATTGGGGGTGTATCTGACCTGTTCGAGGTGAATTCAAGTCGGCTTCATGGAATTTATAAGAATTCTTTGAGTTTGTGAAAATATAAGTTTTAGACAATTAGAAATGGCAGTAAACTCATGCCAGAAATGATTCTGCTTGAAAGGATTAATACTCTTTCTTCTACCGAGAAAATTGTGACAGATGTTTTTGTACATTGAAAAGTACATTTTAAGCCTATGGTTAGGAAAACAACCAAAGGGAATTTGAAATCTTGAGCTTGTGGCTATGATGGTATGGGTAGTACTCTGTCAGAGCTAGATTAATGACTTATCAGAATTTTATTGATTAATGTTAAGATTATCAGCACTTAAGCCTTTTTTCTCAGACCTTGATAACTTGCATTTGCACACCTTAATGATGTGGGATTCCCCTCTGTATGCTGTGATTACCATTGATTAATAAGGAACTTCCCTGAGCCTATGGCAGGGCAGAACAGAACTAGGCAGGGAAAACTGAACTGGATGCTGGGAGAAAGAAGGCGGCATCAGTAAGACGCCATGTAGCCCTGCCGGAGACATACACCAGAACTTTACCCAGTAAGCTACAGCCTCATGGTGATGTGCAGATTAATGGAGATGGGTTAATTTAAGATATGAGTTATCCAGAAATACGCTTAAGCTATTGGCCAAACAGTATTGCAAGTAATATGGTTTCTGTGTGATTATTTCAGGGCTGAGCAGTCGGGAACAAACAAGCGGCCTCTTACTACACCTGAACATCTTGCATTTATACACCTTAATAACCTGCATTTGCACATCTTAAAACACCTTCCTAGACCCTAAAACATTCTTAGATCCTCACATCTTAAGCTTTGCATCTCAAAATAACTTTTATTTAAACAAAGGAATGGTAAGAAGTTATAGTGAAATCTGTTTTGTGAGTTTATCTCTTCTTTGAGTCTGGTAGCAAGGTGAACTGTGTCAAGACTTCTTTTGGCTCTAGGAGAGTGAGGCCTGTGACCAGAACTTTACAGAGAACTGAGAAGGCAGCCAAAGCCTTGGTTGCTGCTTATAAGCGGGCAAACCTATTAGTTGTCAAACTGCATCAGAGTTCTTGAGAAGGATAGATTTTATCTGAGTTAATGATTGAAAATGACAGAAACTTACTTGATTGGTTACCTAGACAGTCATCCCAGGGTCCTCCATGGTAGTTGAGGGCAGGTCTTAGGGCAACAAGAGGCAGGCCTGCAAGGCCCCAGAAGATCTCACAGGCTTCTGTGGATAAGGACTTGCAGGAGGACCAGCCTACCTTTTGCCTTAGTCAATATGAGGCAGTCAATTCTGGTGCTTCATCGTCCACAATCTAAAAAGGGTCTTAACAGTAGTTGAGGTGATAGGCAGTTTTTCTCAGTGATTAGCGTTGCCGCTTATGAAGCCAGTTCTGGGTGGAGGTTCTTCTGTGCCAATCTATCTTCTTTAGAGGAAATGTGGGTGCTGTCAGGAGCTGACTTGTCTTTTTATTACAAAAAGTCGCTTTAATTAAGCATTTTAAATGCCATATTCTCTAGCTCTCTGAGCATTTGAGGACTGTCTATTGAGTATATCTGAGTTATTACTGCAATGGCATTTGTACAGGATCTGCCTAGAGAGCTGAATGCGAGCTGAGAGGTTGTGGATGAATGTTTTACCCAGAGTGAGCTTGACTGTAACTGGTTTTAACTTAGCAGGTCAGATTTTTGCTTGCAAAGGACAAAGAAGTAAAGAAAAAATTTCCTCTTGCATTATAAGCTTAACACTCAAAACTGACAATAGTGAAGGTCTTGTAAACAGCTTACATAGAGGGCTGGGTGGTGAAAATCTTTAAGTTAGCTTTTGTTAATCTGAAATAGATCTTTATAACTTTAAATTTTTATCAGTATATAGAATATACTGATATAAAGCAGAGTTAAGTCACATATACAGTATATTGTAACAGATCTAACCATATATTTTTTATTATCATATAAAAGTATATACCAATTTAAAATATTTGAGACCTTTTTTTCTAGAAGGAGATGTAATGACTAGAGCTCATTAGAACTGTTTAAAGCCTTTTTTAAACAATAATTATATAAGCATCTATGCACAGTTGAATTTAAACTGCATACACACATACACACAGAATGAAAACTAGCTTACATTTACACACATAAAGTTAAATCAAAAGACACATGCATACAAACACACACATACACACACACACACTAAACAGGAGTTGAATAGAATAAGAAAAGGAGAACCAGTGTGTGTTTAGCGAGAGGAAGCTGGCTTCTCCATCTCTGATTTGCACATTGTGACAAGCTGCAAGAGACAGGGCATTTAAAGAGAGTCGATAGATATATTTAGGTTTTTGGAGAAAAGAAAAAGAAGCCAATTCTTTGCAGGTTCAAGAGAGCAGATCAGATCCGCTGCAGGTGGAGCAGCCGGGTGTGGTCCCTGCGTGAAGTGGGTGCTCTGGCCGGCCCACGAAAAGCATGCCATTGCGCAAACGCATCACATGCAGTAGAGTCAGTGTAAGAGGAATTAGAGACAAAAACATAAGTAAAAGGTGAGAGACGAGAGATGAGACAAAGAGCGCCCCTAGTAAAGATGACAACTAGGTCATCTGACCTATCTGTCTTGCCCTTAGTCGAGATGGTGGTGAAGTGTCTCTTTTAACCTTAAACAAATTGGCGGTAGTCATGTGGGTGCCCTTAGTAAAGATGATGGGCGCATCTGACCTACTCTTAGCCAAGATGGCGCCTGCCTACATGCTGTAACTCTTAGAAAGGTATCATAAAGCTTTGGGATCTAGCCGGCCTGTGGTGGCACACGCATTTAATTCCAGCACTCGAGAGGCAGAGACAGGCGGATCTCTCTGAGTTCGAGACCAGCCTGGTCGACAAGAGCGAGTTCCAGGATAGGCTCCAAAGCTACAGAGAAACCCTGTCTCGAAAAACCAAAAAACAACAAAAACCTTTGGGATCTAAAGAGCTATTACCCGGTCAATTTGAGTTGTTATCTAGGTGATATTAGTACAGAGATGAGCGAGTAAAGGACCTCGCTGAGGAGTGGATGGGCTTAAACTTCTTTGTTGGCTTGTTTTCCACGAGTGAGGCAGAAAGATGGCACGTGTTGTTTTACGACTCATCAGCTGAAAAAATGAAGGCGGGGCATTGGGGCCAAGAGTGAGTCTGAAGGACAAAAGGGCATGGAGGTCGAAGAGCTGGGCCTGAAGGACACTTAGGTCTGGGAAATGATGGCGCTACTCAGTGAAGGCGGCCGGGGTACTGGGGAGTCCAAGAAAGAAGGCCTAAATGCTGAGCCCAAAGGACCCTTAGATTCAAAAAACAAAGGCGCTGCTCAGTGAAGGCAGGGTGGGGGTGGGGGGCTGGGCCTGAAGGATGCAGAGTTCAAGAGTGAAAAGCCTCACTCACATGCATTTCCCTAAGGTGATTGCTGGCCAAAGCTGACCCGGAGAAGGGGATCTCACCAATCATAACCGATGTTGTGTAGAGTATCCCAGCGGAGAAAGTCTAGGTCAGGGTCCCTGCGTGCCTCAGGTGGCCCACCTGCAGGCAGGAGGGGCACCGGGCGGGGGGGGGGAGCCTGGCAGAGTCTTGGCACCAAATGTAATGATTCAGCGGGTAATGTAATGATTATGGGTGAGAGCCCAGAGGCCTCAAGGCAGGTGAGAAACAAACAGGCCATGCAGACAGAGCTTAAGTAAGGAGTTTATTGAGAGAAGGGGGAAGGGGAGGAAAGAGAGAAAGGGACAAAACAAGAGGCTGTAAATTAGAGAGAAGTGACATGGGAGGAGTGAGGGTAGCTTGGAGGGGCTGGAGGAAGGAAAGGGAGGAGGAAAGTGTTGTAACTCTATTTCAGTTTAAAAAATGAGGGCCATAGTGACACATAACTTTATTTCCAGTACTTGGGAAGCAGCCTGGTATACAAAGCAGAGTTCTAGGACCAGCAGGGTTACGAAGTACAGAGAAGCTCGGCCCAGACTCCTCCCACTCCAGACCCCGCCCCTGAGCAAACCTGCCCTTGGCAGCTCCTTCCCTAGAACCACTCAAGACCGCCTACAGGCTCTGTAGGACCTGGTCCTTCTGCCTTCCTGAGAGTCACCTGGGAGTTGCTTCACTCAGCTCTGTTTATTAAATCTGGATTTAGTAATTCAGTTTGATTTGATTTACTACTTCAGCAGAGGAACCCAATAACAGAGACGCCAATACTTATCACAAAGGGTTAAAAAAAAACAAAGAAAAGAAGAAAGTAAAGAAAAATAATTGAGAAAAATGTTATGGGATGGATGGGAGAGACGCAAAAAACCTGATTGCTAAATAAAGAAATAATTCATAAAAATTAGATAAATATAAGAATAAAAACATAACAGCTTTGTAAAAAAAAAGTAAAATAAACTCAAAGCAGAATACACTATTACAGTAAAATACTAAAATTACAGTTTTTTTAAAAAAGAGACAAAACACAAAGCATTAAAGAAACAAGGAACTATGAAGCATTATAGTGGTTTTCTTTTTCTAGGCGCTCTAAAACTGCTTCCCTGTGTAGATGGTGCGTGTCAACAGCTCACTAGGTTCAGTGAGTCTAACTCTACCATTTCAGCTCATGTGGAGTGTGGATAGACTAATGCCAGATGTTAGGCACAGCTGACTTCATTCACTCCATAGCTCCATTCTTTGTATCCCAGGAATCTCTCCTGGCCACACTTACCTTTGAAGTCTGTGGGATGGGCAGGCACTCTCATGCTCTGGGGATGCCTCTCTCTGTGCACTCTGGGATGGGGAATGCTCTGGCCAAGGTGAATGTTCTAGCCTGAATTTGGGTGTTGGGGAAGCAAACACAGTACGGAAATCTTCATATATAGACCAGACCCAGTACTTTCAAAACCCACTCAGCACTGAACTTCCTGCTAGAGGAATCAGACTATGGGTTCCAAGGCCTCTACTGGAGCTTCAAAGTTATGAGTTCCACAGGCAGTGACCCACAAAGCAGAGAGCTGGCTGCAGAAGGTGGTCCAGCTGTTGAGTTCAGTCTTGATGCTATCATACTGCAGTTATCTCAGGTATGGGGCCTGTTCCCAATCACCCAGGGCAGCCTGACTTCAGTACCACCATCCACCTCTGACCTCCAAAACTTCTTTCTATCCCTGGGACAGTGGCAGATTAATTCCAGACTCAACTTGTAATTCTTCCTTGGCATCAGGTCCTCAGGGTAACCCACTCTTAACTAATACGGTCCCCTGTCAATATCACATCTGGCTATAGCTCTCCAAGGCATAGGGAACTACAAAATGAACCTCTTTTCTACTGCTGATGACATAAGAGTCACCTCCTCAGTGGTGATGACATGGTGGGTAAGTCAGGCCAGGCTTGACTATCTGAGTTCAATCCCTAGGACCCATATGGTGCAAGGAGCAAACTGGCTCTAGCATGTTGTCTTCTAGAGTGTGAGTATTGTGCACGTGTGTTCACACACACACACACAATCATCAATCAGTAAATAAATGTAAAAAACAAGTTTTTAAACTTAATGTTTGCCCAATCCCTACAGGTAGCTTCCAGGCTGGAAAGAACTGAGTTTTTACTGTAAATGGGACTGCCAGCCTTTTTTTTAAGCAGGGCTACTAGCTCTGTGTTTTGGGTTGGCTTTCTGACTGCCCTCCAGGCTGGGAGACAGAACTTGCAGGGCGATGTCCCTCTGTACCTCTACAACTCCCATTTGTTCTATTGTCTCCTTTGAGATTTCCGGTGCCTTCCCAGCCGCCATTGGAAGACTCTATTTGCTGATGTCACACAGAGGGGATTTCTTTTTCTTTCTTTCTTTTCGGTTTTTCCAGACAGAGTTTCTCTGTGTAGCTCTGGCTGTCCTGGAACTTGCTCTGAAGACCAGACTGGCCTCGAACTCAGAGATTTGCCTGCGTCGTATTCCTAAACACTGTCTTGAAGCTACCCCCCCCCCCCCCGCCACCAAGACATGCTCCACCACCATCCAGTTTAGAGGCAATTTCTAATCTGCCATTTGCAATTTTAACTCAGAAGTTCCCCACACTATTATTTACAACCACCGCATATAACTATGATAGTTTTCTTCTTAGTTTTTTTGCTTTTTGTTTTTGTTTTGTTTTTTTGAGACAGGAGGCTGTAGTTAAATTCATTATGTAGACCAAAGTGGCCTTGAGCTCACAGAAATCTGCCAGCATCTGGCTCCTGATTGCTGTGATTAAAGACCATGCCCAGCTCCTATGGAAGTTTCTTTAAACACTGGAAATAGACTTACCATATAATCTGGCAACTCCACTAAAGGGTATGTATACAAAGACAAGTGAATTAACATAACACACAAAGATACCCACTGTGATGGCTAACAGTGATCAATGGCACCAGCTCTAGAATCCCTGGGAGACAAATATATAGGTAAGTTTGCAAGGGAGCTTTTGGATTGAGCATAGGTGGATTCCATAGTCTGGGACAAACAAGATGGTCACCAGCATTCATCTCTGCCTCTAGACTGGAAGTTCAACGTGATCATCTACTGTTTGCCTTTCTTACACTAACTGTGAGCTAAAAATAAATTCTTCCTTCTTAAGCTTCTTTGTTAGAGCCACAGTGCACAAGCACGCTCAGGTTTACTGCAGCACTATTTACCACACAAGGATACACAATTAGCAAAGATGTCTATCAATGTATGATTGGCTAAAAAATGTGGTATGCTGGGATAGTCAACATTCCATCATGGATGGGGAAAGGCTCTTGAGGTCCCACCTCTCTCTGAGAAGGTAGGTGACGGTAGGGGCTTGTGGTCTGGTTGCATTCTTTTGCAGGTTGTGCAAGCTCCAGAAAATAACCTGCATTCATGCTCACATCAACAGCCCTACTTAACTTAGTGGGTCACAAAAACAAAAAAGACAAGAAAGTAGGAAGGGAGATTGTTGGAGAGAAGAATGGATTCAGTGGGCATGCAAAGGAGAGGAGAGTATAATGGAGGTGGTTAAAACAACAGGACACGTGATACACATGCAAAAGCTATCAAAGAATAAAGAGATTTTAAAGATAAAAAATGTAATATACACACGTACCATTCTTTAGACAGAAAAAGATGAAACTCTGATTTGTGTTATAATGGAATGGGATATCATGTTGAGCGAAACAAATTAGGAGCAGAGACAACCTATGTTCTCATCTGTTTAGAGGAAGCTGAACAAGTTTATTGCACACACACACACAAACACACATGAGAGAGAGAGAGAGAGACAGGCAGGCAGACAGACAGAGACAGACAGAGAGATAATGAGAATAGAGGACAGTAGAAGCTAGGAAAGGGAGGGAGGAGGTGACATAGTTAGAAGGCAGATGATGGGTACCAAACGAGTTAGAGAATGGAATGTAGTTTGTGCTCTTTCAAATGACTATGTCCCTCCTGGGCTCATGTGTTTGAACATTTGGTCCCCAGTTGGTGGCACTATTTGGGGAGGTCTAGGAGATACGGCCTTTCTGGAGGAAGTATGTCACTGGGTGCAGGCTTTGAGAATTTAGAGATCCATACCATTTATTGTTTGCTCTTTCTGCATTGTGCTTGTGGTTTAAGATGGGAGCACTCAGCTTGCTACTCCAGCCCCATGCTTGCCTGCTGTCATGCCTCTCTGCCTTGGTAGTGATGAGCTCTTGTCCCTCGGGAACCATATGCCCAAATAAACCCTTTCTTCCATAAGCTGCCTTGGTCAGAGTGTTTTATCATAGTAACAGAAAGTAACTAATACATGGTTCTAATATTAAATAGCACCAGAGGGAAGCTACAGTTTATAACAGTCAATTTTGCATTCCAAAATAAGAAGAATAGTTTGAAGGTTTTCACAGCAAAAAATGATATTAGAGGAGATGGAAATTATAATTTGCCTGATTTGATCTTTGTATATTAAAATATATGTTTTAAATTATCACACTATAGCATATTAATAAATATAATAAATATCAATAAAAAAGAAAAATACCCAAGTCTTACTTTTCCATCTGACTATCTGTTGCTCAGGTTTCTGTTGTCACTAGCCCCCAGCAGGCGAGGTCACCACAACCCTCTGCTAGATATGTTTGACACTTTGCCCTCAAGGAATCAAAATGTTTGTGTTTCCTGGAGGCTCTGACACTACAAAAGTAATGTCATACTTTCCTCACAAGTGAAGCTAAGTCCCAATGTCTCCTTTTTTATATATACGTTTTATATATATATAACTGAGATTTCAATGCATGCTTTATTTCTGCTTGGTGCTCTCCAGTCTGAGTCCATGAAGCTTCCTAAAGTATAAGTTTGCAACTAAGGTAGGCATTGTCTGGAGACAAAGATGGCACCCAAAATAGGTTAATAGCTGGCATGGCATGCACACTGACCAACTGGAATTCTGGTTGGGCTATTGTAGTTGTGCAAACTGAAAACCAGTTGGGACAAACTCTCCCCAGCACCCATACTTCTTTGCAGTCTTTCTGCAAATGGTCTTATGTAAATCACCTCCCGGCAGCAGAAGCCACCGATTTGCCAGATACGCTAAGACATGATGAAGCCCAGTACTGGACAGAGTCTGTCCTGTGCTGTAATTGCTACATTTGAATGATTCTAATAAAAAAATGCTCTTAGATTACATTGTAGCAACAATAATGTACAGTTTTTAAATGTTAAAAAAAGTCCAGAAAAGTAACAAATTACTTTAAAAACCTTTAAAAAAATTTTGGACACGTGGTCCATATGCAAAATTTTATAAAATTATATATTTTTTAATTCTTGTTTTCTTTTTTTCTTTTTCCATGATATTTATTGAGCTCTACATTTTTCTCTGCTCCCCTTCCTGCCTCTTCCCTCCCCCCTTCAACCCTCCCCCAAGGTACCCATGCTCCCAATTTACTCAGGAGATCATGTCTTTTTATACTTTCTACTTCCCATGTAGATTAGATCTATGTAGGTCTCTCTTAGTATCCGTATTGTTGTCTAAATTCTCTGGGATTGTGGTTTGTAGGTTAGTTTTCTTTGCTTTATGTTTAAAAACCACCTATGAGTGAGTACATGTGATAATTGTCTTTCTGTGTCTGGGTTACCTCACTCAAAATAATGCTTTCTAGTTCCATCCATTTTCCTGCAAAATTCAAGGTGTCGTTATTTTTTTCTGCTGTGTAGTACTCCATTGTGTAAATGTACCACTTTTTTCTTTATCCATTCTTCAATTGAGAATCATTTAGGTTGTTTCCAGTTTCTGGCTATGACAAACAAAGCTGCTATGAACATAGTTGAGCACATGTCCTTGTGGCACGATTGAGCATCCTTTGGATATATACTCAAAAGTGGTATTACTGGGTCTTGAGGAAGGTTGTTTCCTAATTTTCTGAGAAATCGCCACACTGACATCCATAGGGGTTGTACCAGCTTGCATTCCCACCACCAATGCAAAAGTGTTCCCTTTTCCCCACAACTTCTCCAGCATAAGTTGTCATCAGTGTTTTTGATCTTGGCCATTCTTACAGGTGTAAGATGGAATCTCAGAGTTGTTTTGATTTGCATTTCTCTGATGACTAAGGATGTTGAACATTTCCTTAAGTGTCTTTCAGCCATTTTAGATTCCTCTGTTGAGAGTTCTCTGTTTAGGTCTGTATTCCATTTTTTTTTATTGGATTACGTGATTTTTTTTTTTTTTTGGTGACTAATTTCTTGAGTTGTTTGTATATTTTGGAGATCAGACCTCTGTCTGATGTGGGGTTAGTGAAGATCTTTTCCCATTCTGTAGGCCGTCGTTTTGTCTTGTTGACCATGTCTTTTGCTTTATAGAAGCTTTTCAGTTTCAGGAGGTCCCATTTATTAATTGTTTCTTTCAGTGTCTTTGCTGCTGGGGTTCTATTTAGGAAGTGGTTCCCTGTGCCACTGCGTTCAAGTGTACTTCCCACTTTCTCTTCTATAAGTTTCAGTGTGGCTGGCTTTATGTTGAGGTCTTTGATCCATTTGGACTTGAGTTTTGTACATGGCGATAGATATGGGTCTATTTTCATTGTTCTACATGTTGATATCCGGTTATGCCAGCACCACTTGTTGAATATGCTTTCTTTTTTGCATTTGATATTTTTTGCTTCTTTATCAAATATCAGGTGTTCAAAGATGTGTGGATGATTTATCTGGGTCTTCTATTTGGTTCCATTGGTCCTCTTGTCTGTTCTTATGCCAGTACCAGGCTGTTTTCAGTACTGTAGAGTTTGAAGTCAGGGATTGTGATGTCTCCAGAAGTTCTTTTGTTGCCCAGGATTGTTTGTGTTTCCTGGGTTTTTTGCTTTTCTAAATGAAGTTGAGTACCATTCTTTCAAGGTCTTTGAACAATTTTGTTGGGATTTTGATGGGCCTAAAATTAAAATTTCAATGGTCTCACCAGGTGTCACATTTTCAATGACCAATATGCTACTCATTCTGCTGATATTTACTGTGCCAAGAATCAGGGAAGATTTGAATACTTTGTACACCCAGACATGTTGATCAAGGTTTCTGTCCCACTGGGTCCCGAAGAAACACACAGAGGCCTACAATAATCATAAACTGATTTGCCCAGTAGCTCAGGCTTCTTATTAATTAATTCTTATAACTTATATCAGCCCATAATTCTTGCCTGTGTTAGCCACATTGCTCAGTACCTTATTCGGCAAGGCAGTCATATCTTGCTTCCTCTGTGTCTGGGTCACAACTGCAGACTGAAACTTCCCTCTTCCCAGAATTCTCATTGCTCCACCTCTACCTCCTGCCTGGCTGCCCCACCTATACTTCCTGCCTGGCTACTGGCCAATCAGCATTTTATTAAAAATAAGACAAGCGACAGGATAAAAGACCATTGTCCCACAGCACACAAGCACATTTAAGCAGGCATAAAGCTATACGTGTATCCCCTTTTGTCAGATGTTTCATGATTTTTTTTTCACTATTGATGTTTCTCCTGGCTGAGAAAACTCCACTTTACCTCCCCTCATGTGAGGTTAAAAGCTTAGCAATCATCTCCTTATCATTCCAGCTTGTGTGACTCTGCATGAGCTCCGAGTTTCGATATGATATTTTGGCCTTGGAAATATTCTAAAAAACAAAACAAACAAAAACTAACAGAATAGACTAAAGTTAGCTTTAAAACACACACACATAAGTTTACCCCACTGCTGTAAGCAATTATTTTTCCTGCCATATCTGACACAGTTCTAGGCACCATGACCAATGAGCACTTCCTGGCAGACTCGGGATACTTGTACTGGGTCTTTTCTTGTTAGTGGTACGAATCAGCAGCTTTTATAGAATCACAGTCAAAATGCTTAATGTTAAAAACTATCAAAAATATTTGAGATTCTTTAATTTTCAGGGTTTTGTTTTTTGTTTTTGTTTTTTTGAGACAGGGTTTCTCTATGGCTTTTGAAGACTGTCCTGGAACTAGCTCTTGTAGACCAGGCTGGCCTCAAACTCACAAAGATTCGCCTGCCTCTGCCTCCCGAGTGCTGGGATTAAAGGCATGCGCCACCACTGCCCGGCTAATTTTTAGTTTTTGAGACAGGGTCTCTCTTTATAGACCTGGCTGGCTTGGAACTCACTATGTAGACCAGGCTGGCCTTGAATTCCCTGAAATCTGCCTCTGAGTGCTGGGATTAATGATGTGGAAGGGGAACTGAACCTGGAACCTTGGCAAAATCCATAACCATCAGGCTCTTAATAATTGAGTCAACCCTCCAGCCCTACTTGAGATATTCTTCATAAGACAAATAAAATAAAATAACATGAAAAGAAAATAGTATTCAAATTGTCAGGTTGTGCAGGTTCATGTGTTCAATTATCTTAAACAGGTAGATTTTCCAAAAGCACAACAACAACAAACAAAAGCAAACCTGAGCTGGTATCTGAGATGCCTCAGTACTGCTGAAACAATTGTTTAGAGAAATAATGTTCATTTCCCCTAACCTCTTATACTTACTTGTCGGGTGTTCTGTGCTGCATGGAGTGTTCAAAGGATCTGGCAGCAGGGAGAACAGTTCTGTGAACTGACCTCGAGCTTCCATTCAGAAGCATGTGTATTGATTGTACACAAAGGTTATGTTTGGGGTATGATACGTTCCTTATACCCTTTGATCTATACGTTCCCTGAAGGAAGTCATCACAGCCCCGCAACCTTTAGTCCTTATTGTGTACTGTGTGCAGTATCCAGTACTTCAAGACCTCCAAGTGTGCCGGGATAGTCTTGTGACCAAAGTCACCCAACAGATGGAAAACTTCCTCAGAAAAACAACTCTATAAATCATAGAAAACAAACATTGTTCTCTACTATGATTTCTTTAAGGTCTTGGTACCTTCAACAAATACTAACACATTCTACTTTACAGTGTGAAACAACTATTACATTCTAATGTTTATTCTAGGCACAATGACTCCACTAGATTACCACTACACTTATTAGTTTTATGGGGTTGGGTTTGAATCCAGGACCTTACCCATGCTCAAATTATTACTTTTTTGGTGTGTGTATAGGGGTCCTTGGTTTCACTCTGTATCATAGGCCGGCCTGGAACTCCCTATGTAACTCCATGTAAAGATTCTGATTTGCTGTTGAGTATTGAGGTATTATTTGTTTTGTTATTGTTTTGAGACAGGGTCTCTCTACACAGTCCTATGTAGGCCAACTCACAGATCCACCTGCCTGTGTCTTCCCAGTGCTGGAATTAAAGGGGTGCACCACCACATCTTGCTTGAAGTATTTGTTTGGAGACTGTCTCAGGCCCACACTTGTTTTTATATCTGAATATACATAAAAATAAAGTCAAGTTGCCTAGAATTTGTTTTAAAAAGTGTGTTTTTAGTATTCAGTTAACACTTATATTGAATTCATGTAAATTCATTGATTTAATTCAAGGTGAAAATATTTGTGCTCTTTTTTTACAAAAAAGATTTATTTTATGAGCACTGATTGGTGTTTTGTCTGCATGTATGTCTGTGTGAGGCTGTCAGATCTTCTGGAATTGGAATTACAGACAGTTGTGAGATGCCATGTGGGTGCTGGGAATTGAACCTGGGTCCTCTGGAAGAGTAGCCAATGTTCTTAACTGCTGAGGCATCTCTCTAGCCCCTTGTTCTCTCATTTTTAAAAAGCTCTTTTAAAAAGATATGAAACAAGCCAGGAGTGGTGGTACATGACTTTAGTCCCAGCACTGGAGAGGTAGAGGCAGGTGGATCTCTGAGAGTTCAAAGCCAGCCTGGTCTATAGAGCGAGTTCAGACAGCCAGGGCTGTTCCATACAGAAACCCTATCCCAAACCCCTCCTCCCAAGAAAAAGAAAGAACAGAAATAAGGTAAAATGAAATCAAATTACTTCAAAACAATCTAGCCACTAATCATACAGTAAAACCCATGATTATACCTTTAGGAACAAAAATGTGAGAAAGCACAAAAAATGAAAAGGATTTGTCTCATTCCTTTGGATGTTAACATTATTTCCACGGTCTGTCCAAGGCTTTACAGGAAGTGTGACACAGCCAGTCTCCTCACAGTGGCAATGTGTCAAACCCTCTGCTGGGTGCATCCATTGCTTTTCCACTTGGGCACACTTTGTTGGTTCTAAGAAGCATGAGCAAGCACGATGTTGTCTTAGCCTGAGGAATATTTCACCAATGAGATGAAATGCATGCTGTTTCAGAGGCTTTCTCACAACAAGGCCTTGTCTGTAAAATACCTCCAGTCATTCTCTAGTCTGCGGTACAGAGCCCAGGTTTCTTGGTGTGGCACTCCAAGCTCCCTCAGGTCTGACCCCAAAGCACCCTCTACACCTTATCTTCAATTATTCGTCACTATCAGTTTTCTGTTTCAGCAAAACTGGTTCTTCTGAAATCAGATGAACAGACACGCACTGTCCTTAATTGCTCTGACAGCTCCGGCCCCTAGGGGTTTACTAAGGCAGGCCTTTGTCTGGCAGGCTGGAACTGAAGCATGACTTATTTCCTCTTTCCTTTCTTCATCACCAAATCCTTAGCCTCACTTCAGACAGAAGGACTCTCCGCTCATGCAATTGATTTGAGCATGAGTTACAACCCTGTTAGTACAAACCTATTAGTATTTTTATAAGATACTACCACATTTAAAAAGGTTTTACATGAGTTTGCAAACAAAATTATTCCAATCTACATCATTTAAAATATTTATCGTTTATTTCGGTATACGCGTGTAAGTCTGTGTATATGTGAACATGCACGCAGGTGCCCTTGCTGGCTCTAAGAGGTTGCTGGATCTCTTGGAGCTGGAGCTGGTTTTGAGGGGCTGGATGTGGGTTCTGGGAACTGAATTGGGTTTTCTGGAAGGACAACAAGCAGTGTTAAACACAGAGCTATCTCTCTAGCCTCTGGATTTTGTTTCTCACCAGCACTGTTTCATAGAGGCATTTCTGACTTACACTTTTCTGTTTGTTTATTTTTCAGATAAGGTCTAACTAGTTCTAGTTAGCCTGGAACTTGCTGTGTAGAACAGGCTGGCTTCTGCCTTCAGAGCGATAGGATGTTACATTTATTTTTAATGGATGCTTAATACAGTTATAATCCATCTTAATTTACTCGGTGAAGTAATAAATAGCTAATAGTTTTCTTTACTTCCTATTGGACCTGACTTTACATGCTCCATGATCTCAAACTTCCAAATGTCTGTTTTCGTGATGCATAGATTTCTGTTATCACATAACTTTTTTTTTCTTTGAATGTTCTTTTCTCCTGTATTGATCTGGAAAACAATCCTTATTTAAACTAATAGTATGACCCTTTAGTCCTTGGATTAACATAAGATATACACAAAATAAAAAGATAAATGAAGTTTAAAGCATCATTATTTGCCAGGCGGTGGTGGCACACGCCTTTAATCCCAGCACTTGGGAAGCAGAGACAGGAAGATCTCTGTGAGTTCGAGGCCAGCCTGGTCTACAGAGCTAGTTCCAGGACAGACAAAGCTGTTACAAAGAGAAACCCTATTTCGACAAAAAACCAAGTAGATTCAGGAAGGAAATAACAACACATAACACAACAAACCTGAAAACTCTGAAAACTAATACAGAAGGAAAAGAAATGCACACAATCTATAGGAAATAGCAAAACCCTTTCTATAATCTTAAATGTAAATGGCCTTAAACTGACCCCAGAAGACTCTGAGGGATTGGATTAAAAAAAAAAAAAAACAACAACAACAAGAACCAACGCTATGCTGACTCCAAGAAACACACTTAGCTAGCAAAGATAACCCAGATTAATATCAAAAGATGGACACCAACGAGAGAACAGAAGTCATTCATGGTTAACCTTATATCTAATAAAGTAGACTTCAAACAAGTCTTCTGACTGCCACATATATGTGCCATGACATCTTGCACCTTAAAGGCATGTCAGAGTTTTTGTTTTGTAATTTTTTTTTTCTCTGTGTAGTTCTTGGCTATCCTGGAACTCTGTAGACCAGGCTGACCTCCAGAGATCTGCCTGCCTCCGCCTCCTGAGTGCTGGGATTAAAGGCATGAGCCCCCACACCCAGCAAACCCACATCTTTTTTTATTCTACCATCCCTCCCTTAGAATCTTCACAGAATCTTAGGTGGTCCTCTCAAACATTTTGGTGACCATGATAGCTTCCTACTAGCATGGCTTACACTTCTAACTCATCCTAGTTTAGGGTGCATTTTGACTTCAGTGATAGTGGATGGTAATTTCATATTTCAAGAGCTTTTCTTAGCCTGGCATGGTGGCACATGCCTCTAATACCAGCATTTTGGAGGTAGATACAGGAGGATGGGCATCCAGGGCCATCCCTGGCTACAAAGTAAGTTTAAGGGCAGCCTCAGCAACATGAATCCTTGTCTCAAAACGAACAAACAAACAAAAAAACAAAACCCCTTTTCATAAGAGGGTGATGAGATGATAAGCAAGGGGTGAAGCTTCATTGGGTAGGATTTAAAATGAATATTTATTTTATGTATATTCCTAAGTGTATGTCTGTACCATGTACACGCAGGAGCCCTCAGAGGTCAGAAGAGGTAAGGGATACCCTGGAACTGGAGTTTCAGATGGCTGCCATGTGGTGCTCAAAATTGAATCCAGGTCTTCTGGAAGAGCAAGTGCTCTCAACACTTTTTTTAAAATTAAATTTATTTTATATATATGAATGACCTGTTTTGTCTTCAAGCATACAAGAAAAGAGAATCAGATTCCATTACAGATGGTCGTGAGCCATCATGTGGTTGCTGGGAATTGAACTCAGGACCTCTGGAAGAGTAGTTAGTGCTCTTAATCAATCTCTCCAACCCCATTTTTTTTTTTTGAGATCTACTGCAGAGCTTATTGAATTTGACAAAGAACTGAAGACAGTACAGCTCAGGATCAAGAGGGGAATTCTTGTGACATAAAAATGATGACTATCTGAAGCCATAAGTTCCACAGCCTGATTTAGTCACTCCATATCATAGTAAAATTGTCACTTTGCTCCCCACGAATATATATAACTATATCTTGTAAATCAAGAGTTTTAAAAAGCTTCAAGCCCATTTGCTATATTTGATCATGAATTTATTTTTTGATAATAACTGATAAAATGCTTCCTACCAAGAATTGGTGTCTCCTGTGCTATTGTTTGCTCTTGACCCACTAGTAAGTCTGTATCCTATATTTAGTTCATAGAAATTATTTTTTAAAATATTTATTTATTTTTATTATGTATACAATATATGCTCGAAGGCCAGAAGAGGGCACCATTACAGATGGTTGTGAGCCACCATGTGGTTGCTGGGAACCGAACTCAGGACCTTTGGAAGAGCAGGCAATGTTCTTAACCACTGAGCCATCTCTCCAGCCCTCATAGAAATTATTTTAACAAGCTGAGTAAGGTGAAAAAACCTTGTATTTCATAAGCAATGTGCTACTGAAAACAAAACCCTCTGAGATTGTGGATTCTCAATGTCCTAACCTAAGGATAGCTGATTATTGGAAATACTT
Source organism: Ondatra zibethicus (assembly GCA_004026605.1). Lineage (NCBI taxonomy): Eukaryota > Metazoa > Chordata > Mammalia > Rodentia > Cricetidae > Ondatra > Ondatra zibethicus. The sequence goes on along the minus strand of PVIU01005622.1, from coordinate 83,944 downwards.
TTTTTTTTTTGGTTGGGACAGCAACAGATCTTTGTGAGCTAGAGGCCAGCTTGGTCTCATGTTGAGTTCCAGGATAGCCAAGGCTATGTAGTGAAACCCTATTGAGAGGGAGGGAAAGGGAAAGGGAGAGGGAGAGCGGTCAATCCTAATAGCACATGTACTTAGCTCTAGAGATTATTAGTTTTAATTATAACTTGGGAACAAACCTCTGGGACCCTCCCAGTCCTTTGTGCTTGCTCCATCACTGTAAAAGAGCTATAAGCTATACCTGGATGGCTTTCATTTATTGTAATACTTCTGTACTTGTAATGCCTATTATGGTATCCTACAAAGATGGTGAGAGCTGAATAGATGGTCATCAAATGGACTTGAGTGTTTGGTTAATTTTGGAAAATTTTGTAAAAAGGAATTGCTAGGGGAAGGACATGAAAGTAATAGGTTTGAAAATCTCCTTTTCAGCTGTATTAATTTCAGCAAGGCTGCTTAAGATTGTTCTATTTGTGATCCTTTTTTTGCCTGAGAAAATTTTACATGATAAAATATTATGGGTATATAAAGTAGGTAAACAAGCTGGGTAGTGGTGGTTCATACCTTTAATACCATATATTTAATACCTTTAAGATAATGCCTTTAATTATATTAACTGTTTGGCCTATTGCTCAGGCTTATTACTAACTAGCTCTGACGATTTAAATTCACCCATAATTCTTGCCTATATTTAGTCACATGGCTTGGTACCTTTTCTCCATGAGGCATATTCATCTTGCTTCCTCTGTGTCTGGCTGGTGATGGACTCTCTGCCTTTCCTCTTCCCAGAATTCTCTTGGTCTGGCTGACCTGCCTATATTTCCTTCCTGGCTACTGGTCAATCAGCATTTTATTAAACCAATACAAGTGACAAATCTTTTCAATATACAAGAGCAGTCTCCCACATCATTGTCCTGTCTTTCACTAGTGCAATCCTCATCATACAACTACCATAAATAAATATCAAGAATTAAATCTTGGTGGAATATTTGATGCTGCATGATGTAGAATATCTTCAACATTTTTCAGTTGAATGATATTTTAATTTTATAATCATCACTGTTGAGAATGTAACTGTCTTAGTGTTCTGTTGCTGTGAAGAAACACCATGACTATGACAATTCTTATAAAGGAAAGCATTTAACTAGGGCTGGCTTACAGTTTCAGAGGTTTAGTTCATTCTCCTCATGAGCATGGTGGAGAAGGAGCTGAAGAGTTCTCAATCCAGATCCATAGGCAGCAGGAATGGAGAGAGCCACTGGGCTTGGCGTGGGATTCTGAAACCTCAAAATCTACCCCAGTGACATACTTCCTCCAAGGCCACACCTCCTAATCCTTTGTTGTCTTTTTTTTTTACTTCCCATTTTTCGAGATAGGGTTTCTCTGTGTAATAGTCCTGGCTGTCCTGAAACTCGCTTTATAGTCAGGGCTGGCCCCAAACACATAGAGATCCTCCTACCTTCCTCCCAAGTACTGAAATTAAATGAGTGAACCATCACCACCTGAGTACAAACAGAAATTTTTAAAATCAGGTATTTGGGGGCTGGAGAGTTGGTTAAGTGATTAAGAATACTGGCTGTGATGGGCGGTGGTGGCACACAACTTTAATCCCAGTACTCAGGAGGCAGAGGCAAGCAGATCTCTGTGAGTTCGAGGCCAGCTTGGTCTACAAGAGCTAGTTCCAGGACAGCTAGGATTGATACACAGAAAAACCCTGTCTAGAAAACAAAACAAAATTAAAAAAGCCAAAACACTGACTGCTCTTCCAGAGGACCCAGCACCCACATGGCAGCTCACAACTGTAACTCCAGTTCCAGGTGATCTGATGGTAGATCTGTGGGCACCAAGCATAGACACAGAGGGAACACCCGTATACATTAAATCATAAAATAATTAGGAAAATAAAATTAGGTATTCTAGGGTTGAGGGTCTGACTCAGTGGGTAAAGTGCAAGCGCGAGGACCCAAGTTCAGATTCCTAGAACCCGCCTTAGAGCTGGGGGACTGGCGGGTGGGTTCTCAGAGGTCAGTGGCCAGCCAGTTTAGCCATATTGGTGAGCTCTTGGTTTAGTAAGAGACCTATCCTTTATTTTTATGATTGGGAGTGGTGTGTGCCACAGTGTACTCATGTGGAGGCCAGAGAGTAATGTCATGGACTTGGTCTTCTCCTTCCACTGTCAGGTGGATTCTGGGGATGGAATTTAGGTAATCAGGCTTGTAAAGTTAGTGCCTTTACCAGCCCCTAGGAGACGTGGGGACTGTGTCAGGAGAGAGCTGTGGAGTAGAGAATTGTGAAGGCTAAGAACAAGGGATGTGAATACTGGTTCTGCTCAGTTAATTCTGTGGATCTTGGAAAAATGAGCCACCTTTCAAGACTTCGGTTGACTCAATCTGAAAATAACACTTTATTTAAGTGGCAGGCTGGGGGTGTAGCTCAGTGGTAGAGTGTTTCCCTGGCATGCCCATCACTGTAAAAAAAAATTTTTTTTATGTGTGATAGTATGTACAAAAATATTTGAAAGCATTATCTGGGCACACTAATACTATGTCCAGGAGTTCCCACCAAATAGGAAGGTAAAGTAAGAGGTGTTAAGATTCAGAAAACCACGACTGAATGTTAAGTTTCAATATTTTTGTGGTGTCCATGCCCTTCCACCCCCTTCCCTGCCTGGAACTCATTATGTAGACAAGGCTGGTCTTGAACTCAGAAAGCTACCTGCCTCTGCAGTACTAGGATTAAAAGTGTGTGTCACCACACCCTGTTTTATTAAGTAAACTTTTCCTTCCCCAAGTCCTATTTGTGGACTGGAATGTGTATTTTTTTTTCTTCCCTGTGAAAAGGGAAACCTTGGGCAGACTTAAAAATCACGAGTTAAAAATATCTGAAGGCAACAGGAAAGTTACTAATCCTAACCTTAAGGTAGACTATTTTTGTGCTAGTTCTATATATAAGAATAGCCATGCTGCCAGTTTCTATAAACTAAGCATTTGTTATTTACTTTGCTGTTGGTATAATTAGGTAGGAAGGGTTTAAAGTTTTGCATAAAAGCATTTTAGAAACAGTGGCAAAGGTCTTTTTTTTTCATAATAGCACGGAGAGGCACCATTCAAATGAGAAAGTTGCCAAGCAAGGCGTTTGCTTGGTATCATTCTTTACCCTCCCCCATGGCATCCAGAGACCTTATATTCTATTTTAATTGTGAAGAGCAAGAGCCGCTACCGCTCTTGGGCTATCAAAACTATGCTAAGGGATGACTTTACAAATTGATTGTCTCTTGGGCACATGTTCCTGAGATTTTCCTTTGGTCTACACGGTTTTGACATTCCGGTGGCCAACACTTAAGATTTCAAGATCTCATAGAAAAACCCAACGTTATGGTTTTGGTAACAAAAAAGGAGAATACGATTATCCCAATGGTGGACCCACGTTCCTAAAAAGCAATAATAATAACAATAATAGCTAAAGCTGAGCAGCTGCTCTCCTGAAGGGCATGGATGGATACACCCGTTTCCACATCGCCTAACATTCCCATTGTCTTCTACCAGGCCAGTCTAATTCATCCGCGTTGTCAAGCCTCTGTAGACATCTGAGTCCGCAAACACTATCCAGACCTTTACTGTCTCCCATCAAAGCTTACTTTGTTCTGACCCAAGTCCCTCATCAGATTTTAAAGCAACAGCTAGGTAATCTGATCAAGTACGTGTACTTTTACATGTGCTTTCTGGAGATAGGATCTCAACAGAAAGAGATGACTATGCAGGTGGATATTACAAGCATCACGGGATTCCAATCGGGGTTGCGAGTGTCCACTCTAATTTACTCTAGTCATTGTAGCCATACCACACAGCTCTCGATGGACCAAGGCAATTGTTCCCTTGTAGAACAATGGACGCTGGACTATGTGTGAAACCTACTTAAGCAACAGTGTGCAGATCACCTAAAAGACGAAAAACTGCTACGAGCAATCCTGACTCGTGTTTCCTTGGAGGCTTCGGGGTAACTGGGTCTGACCACATTTCCCTTCACCTGTTTTTGGGGTTGCTTTTGAGCTGGGCAGTCGCGCCCAAGGAGCGCGCGCATCTAGCATGAGCTCATCTCTCGGGGGCGTTTCCAGAAGGTCGGGCCTGGCTGCCTGCGCCGGCCGCAAAGGACCCCGCGCTAGCAGCGGTCCCCCCGCGATGGGCGGGCGCGGCTGCCCAGAGGCGCTGCCTCGCTGGACGCTTTGTTCCTATCCAGGCGCCAGAGGGTTCGACCCCCAAGCCACGGCGGCCCTAAGCCTTTCGGGGGGGAAAAAGAGGGGCTCAGATGCTCAGCACGCGCGGAGGCGCGCCCCGCCGAGCTCCGGGGGATGGGGACGGCCCCTCGCCCCGCTCGAGCGCTCCGAATGCAGCCCGCCGACCGCAGCACTTTCACATCGGCTGCACAGACGGTACGAGCGTCCTGTCGGGGAGCAGACGCCGGCCGACCAGTCAGCCCGTCCGCCCGCTCCAGGGACGACCCGAGGCCAATCCCACTGCAGCTAGGTCTTGCGATGGCACGGCAGTGAGCACCCATTGGCTGCCACCACGGGCCCTTACACCCTCCTTCTCCCTATGGCGCACCCCCCCCATCGCGGTTCAGCTCGACGCTGCAGACCAATGAGATGGCAGTTTATAGACGCCCTCCCTCCGCTTTCTTCTTCTCCCCACCTCAAAAAGGGAGGGGAAGTTCTGACTGGCCGGATGTCCTCGGAAGCCCCCGTCCCTTCACCAATCACGGAGAAAGGCACACGCCCCGCGGAGTTGTCCAGCCAATGAGGAGACGGGCGCGGCGCCCAGCCGTGCAGTTCCTCCCGCGACACGGGAGTTTGGCCGTCCTTAACTCTTCAGGCTTTTCCCTGCGGGCCGGCAGCTCTGATTGGCCACTGTTGCTATTGTCGAATCTCTTCTCCAGCCAGCCACGGACCGAGGCGATTCCACCTTCCTTCGCTTCGGCTGCCTTCGGCATTCCTCGTTGCTGGGGCGTGGTCTCCCGGCGGCGTTTTCTCATTGGTTATTCAGGCCGCTCGGCTTTTTCCGGCAGGAGCCGCAAGCAAACGACGTCTTTGATTGGTTCCGGTTTGAGCTTCGGCTTCCCAGCCGAAGCTGGCGGGCGCGGGCTCGGCGGGCGATTCCCAGACGCCTGTTACGCGGGCGGCGGGGCGCTGGGCGGTGTAAGGCTGGGTGGGGGGGGGGAGGAGGAAGGAGGCGGAGGACGAGTAGGAAGGGGGAGGGGGAGTGGGGAAGGGCTAGGCGGCTGCGCAGACGGCGCGCCTCGCACAGAGCAGCCCCCGACCCGGCCGAATGCGGACTTGTGCCGCCGCCGTCGCCGCCGCCTGGGCCGAGTGACAAAGGAAGGGAGGCAGTGAGGAGGAGCCGGCCCTGCAGCCGCTGACAGGGCTTCGGGCTCGGGGCACAGCGCGGACACTTCCTGGGCAGCCGCTGGGCAGAAGCGAGGGGCGGAGGCCGGCCGTGCCGGGGCCGCGGACGGGGGAGGGGACCCCGAGGGACGGAAGCGGTTGCCGGGTTCCCATGTCCCCGGCGTATGGGGAGCAGTCAAGGAGCCGCTGCCTGGGGTCTGAAGGGAGCTGCCTCCGCCGCCGCCGCCGCCATGGTCGCTGGATCCAGCCACCGCCTGCAGCTGCTCCTGGCGCAATGAGGAGAGGAGCCGCCGCCACCGCCCGCCGCTGACTCGCGACTCCGCTGCCCTCCGGTTCACCCGGCCGCCGCCGTCAGTCCGCTGGATCCCGCTGCTGCCGGAGCCGCAGCGTTTGCCGTCGCATCTCCGAGCCATCTCCTCCCTCCTTCCCATCCCCCTTCTCTTCGAGCGTGAGGCTCGTGATCCTTCCGCCGCTTCCCTTCTTCATTGACTCGGAAAAAAATCCCCGAGGAAAATATAATACTCAGAGTACTTATTTTCAATCAAGTATTTGCCCTCGTTCACGTGATATATATATATATATTTTTAAGGATTCCACTCCACCCTTTTTCTCCCCTCCCAGGAAAGGGAGGCGAAAGAATTGTATTTTTCCCCCAGCCCTAAATCATCTATGTGTTAAATATCCGTACTGATCTGTCTTGAAGGAGAAATACATCGCTCTCATTTTTTTTTTAGCTATACAAAAGGAGTGAAAAGCCAAGAGGACGGAGTCTTTTTTTCTTTCTCTTTCTTGCGGGAGAACTTAATGCTGCATTTATCATTAACGTAGCACCCTAATATAAAACAAAAGGAAGAAAAGGATTAAGGAAGGAAAAGGTGATTCAAGAAGAGCCGTCATGTCGGGGCGACCGAGAACCACCTCTTTTGCGGAGAGCTGCAAGCCAGTGCAGCAGCCTTCAGCTTTTGGTAGCATGAAAGTTAGCAGTGAGTATCGATTTTATTTTACACCCTTTCTCCACTTCACCATTAAGATAAGAAACCTCGAAATACCAGGACCTTAAACTAACAGACCTGATAGAACCAGCAGAGGTAATGGAAAAGGGCAAAACCTGTCTTGAGTCGAGACGAAGCATCTCCTTTTTATCCTCCCATGTCCTTACCCCATCCCCCAGCCTCATTAACCTTGAATTGAGAGAATATTAGTTTTATTTGGCTGGTTGAATTTGAAACTCGTTTTCTTCTCGCTGTCTTTTCAAGCGCTCCTGTGCCTCCAGGTCAAAAAAGCGACGGAAGCGTTCGCTTGCCCATCCCTTTGAATAAGGAGGACAAAACTTGATTAATAAACCATGATGCACATTTGCCGAGTATGTGTCTTCTGGAATGAGGGAGGTTATTTTAGCTCAGGTTATCATGGTTCTGTATTCTAAACAGAGATATTAAGTGTCCCAGGCTCCTAATATTTCTTTTTGCCCGTGTGACTATACAAAGTATTTCTTAATCTGGGGATGGACTTGCTTGGTAACCCACATTCACGTTGGAGGCAAGCTGGCAATCCCTCCCTCGCTCTACTAGGGGCTGGTGGAAGCTGAGAAATACCCAGATAAATATCCCAGCAGTTGCATCTCTAAGTTCATTGTCTTCAATTGGATAAGTGGTCTAATGTGTTATCTCTTAATCTTCCTGTTTTGACGTCGCCAATCTGCTACCATATAATTTGTTTTAATCAAAAGGTAACTTGGAAGTAGATTCAATGTTTGATTGAGATTGTAGTATCATTGTATCAAATACTAAGTTAAATGCTAATTGTCCCTGACTCGTTGTCATTTAAATTTAGTTTTGAGGTGTCATTGCATTCATTACTTGTTAATTTTTAAGAGTACAAGTGGATACCCTTTTAGGATTATTTAAAATGTATCAATATCTGTCACTGGCTTTTGCTGGAGGATCTATCTGCGTTGAAAAGTCTTGTGTTCTTGAAGTGTTTGATATACTGAGTATCCAGCGTTTAAATTGATCTATTTGTGGAGATGTTTATGTGGTATTTAATGACAGCTTATTTGACAACATACTTGCAGATTCTGGCAAAAATATCTCGTTCCCTTATTCTGTGAGAAGGAAGAGTGAGAACCCAAAAGCCCTGTGCTGCTGAGAGAAGCTGAGATAACTGGAGAACTGAGATTTTTCAAAAGTCAAAATGTATGTGCTGTTGTGTGAAATTGATTAAGCAATCGGAAACGATTCCTTTCTGTTGCACCCGAGACCTCAGTTCCTGTAGGCTTTTGGAACTTGCCCGAAACTGGGAGTCAAAGAGATAGCTGAATGGGAAATATTTTTGCAAGTTAACTTTTTCCTTCAGTGACTAGCTAGTTTAGACTGCAGGGTATGTAAAGGGGGAAGCTGATTTGCATCTTACAGGGAAGGGTCATGCTTTCTAAGCACTTTCTGGAGTCATTTGAAAGGAATTTTTAAAAATTTGAGGGTAATTTTCAGATCTGAAGACCTCATGATAGCTGCTGAAGAAGAGCTTTTCGTGGTGCCTCAGTGTGTGCTGTGTGCTGTGGTTAGTTAAATCAGGCAGGAAGTTTTAGGCAATCCATTTATTAGGTTTCAGAGATCTGTAATGCTAGAATAAAATACCAGAAATTGGGGACTTTTCATGTTGTTTCAGGATTTTCTTTGAAAACAACTTGTTAATTCTTGATAGAGGTTCTTTAGGATGGAGTAAATCCGAGGAGTGTAGTTTAAAGTGTTTTAAATTTTGTATTGCTCTATCAGCCAACTTTAAAAAGATGTTGATATTAAAGAGTTTAATGCTAATTATGTTTTTGTTTTTTAATAACCTTGACGTTCAGGTTAAGGACATGTAGATGAAAGAGGCAGGCATTTGTTAGGGTGCTGCTGCTCCTAAAGGGACTCTTAAAACCTCAGGTACATAAGACGTAGTCCTTGTCCCCAGAACCTTGGATGGAAAAGGCCCACATTCAGAAAACAGTGAAGACAATAACATGATAACTGCGAGATTATAAAATTGCAAATTGAATCACTTGTTCATTGGAACAAAGGAAAAGGGGCTGTGAGAAGGAAGGGCTGGAGCAGGAAGATTTCTGTAGAGATGGCCTGTGCTAGACAGGCACTGGTATCCGGGAACTGATGGAGGAGCATGCCCTGGTGTAGGGAGAAGGGACAGCCACAGAGTCCTGTGTTCCCTGAGAGGCGGAGAGCAAGTTGCCATATCTCAACTAGAGGGGCCTAAGAGGGCAAAGAAGGGGCTAGGCATTGAGACTTAGAGGAAAGTTAGTTAATAAAGAACAAAAGAGGCCTGTAAAAATGTGGGTGGGATCTAAGAGCAATCTGCACTAACTGGATTGCTGAACAGGATGTTCCAAGGTGACTTGGAGCGATGGAAGAAGCCTTTCTGGGAGGTCGCAGATGGAGAAGAACGTGAAAATGGGATGAAAGGAACGGATTTGAAGGCTGTGAGTGAAAAGCTGGCAGGGCGTTTGGACTGGACTGAAGGAGAATATTTGTGGAGTCAGGAGTTAAAAATAAATTCTGAGGTTATTGGTCTGGAAGACTTGACCGCTGAGTTTCATTGTTCATTGTAATGGGAAATTGAGAAAATGCTGAGATGAGAGGGTAGATGAGTTCACTTTTAAAAATGTCATGAACAATAGGTTTCCTTGAAATTCAGCAGACAGCAGTTAGTTACTGGCAAAGACATTTAGCTTTCTAGTTTGTTAATTGCAATTTCTGATCTTCACTCACAAATGTCAAGTTAATATTTGAAAGCAGGAACTAGGAGTTTATATTTAAATCCTTTATTTTGAGACAGGGTCTTTCATTGTAGCCCTGGCTGTCCTGGAACTCACTTATTACATAGACCTGTCTGGCCTTGAATTTACAGAGGTCCACCTACCTTTGCCTCTGGAGTCCTGAGAGTACATTAAACATTTTAGGCATTTTATATAGTCTTAATCTTTGGGTCATTCTTAAATTTATTTTTTACAAGTAATGATTCTTAGGTAAATTTTGCCTATAAAATAATAATGGTCTTTTAATATTATTTAAAAGTTGTTTATAATTTTTTTGGTTGAGGCATTTATATCAAGTCTAAATAAGTATATTTCAAATACTTTTTACTTGCTGTAATGAAATCAATATTTTTATTCACATCCAGATTTACAAATGATTAAGTGAGTATCAACATATACACAGGTTCTTTGGAATACCTTTTACTCAAAATAGAGAAAGTGCATGGTAATTTTGGTTAGAATTTTGTCAGTAAGTGCTTGTGGTGACCTATTGGAAGGAAATTTGACTAGGTGCCCAGCAGGCAGATCACTGAGTTCAGTTAGACCAGCTTAGTTTACATAGTGAGTGAGTTCCAGGCCAGCCAGTATTGCATAGGCGGACCCTGTCTCAAAACAAAAAGTTATTAAGGAAGATAGACCTATTTGTAGCTCACAGTAGTCTGCAGTGTCAAACTACACTTTTAAAATCAAAGACTCTAGTTTTCAAGGAAAGTTCGTTTCCTTTTTTTTTTTTTGAGACGGTTTCCCTGTGTAGCCCTGGATGTCTTGGAACTAACTCTGTAGAAATAGGGATCCACCTGCCTCTGTCTCCAAAGGCCTGGAATCAAAGGCATGTGCCGCCATGCCTGGCTCACTAGCTAATTTCTTGATTTTTACCATTTAATCCAGAAAAAATTGTTTGTGTGTGAGATTGAAAACCAAGACCCTGCTTTTAACTTCTGTCAGCTAGACTGACTCATAGTTGTTAGCGGCTTAAGATAGTTAGGTAAGATTTGCACAATCTTTCACTGCATGCACCTTTAGAATGCTAATGTTCAAGTGACAAGCATTACTCTGAAACTTTAAAGGGACCCAGACACCTAGCAGTTTGTTATGGCTGATCGGGGACTGCATTTAGAAGATGAGGTGTCTTCTCGTATTTCTAGCCTTCAGATGGTACTTGCTTCCAGTTTCATCAGTCTCTTATATTGGACTTGAGTTGCAGGTGTGAGATTTTGTTTTAGCTGGGAGAGCCCAAGTCTTGAAGCAGTATATTATGAGATGTGGAAACTCTATTATTGTATGAGCCTTGTGCATAGAGAGGACTGAGAAACATGCTGGCCCTGGTGTCACAGTTCTTTTTTTTTTTCTATTTCTGGTTTTTGTCCTTTGCTTACTATTAAACACATTGCATCTATTAATTTAGCATATGTCTGCGTGCATGTGGAGAGGAGTCAGTTCTCTCCTTCCATGCTGTGGGTGCTGAACCTGAACTTGGGTCCTCTGGTTTGGTGGTGAGCACTTTTACCCGTTGACCTTCTTTACTTCCATTATTTTAAATAAGATTCAGGGGCTTGAGAGACAGGGATGAGGAAAGGCAGGATGTGAGGATAGTGCCTCTTGGGATACTCCATCCTCCAGTGGAGAACCGGAAGCAGAGGAGCATGGGCAACAGCAGTGAGACCTGGTACTGAGACAGGACCAACCTGCTTCCCCAGGTGCTGTGCCGCAAAGAGCATAGTCACTCTGAGAAAATAAAGTTGTTGGAACAGTTAGCATCATTTTCTGCCTGATCTTTCAGGGATGTTCCATTGGTGGTAAAAAGGAAAAGTATGCATAATTTGAAGAAGAAAAAGAGTTTCATGGTACAGGCATTTCAATGTGGATGTTGCAATCTTGGCATCTAACTTTGGTTTTACAGATCTTTCTTGATTATTATAAGATTTGCCTTTGAAAATTGTGAATATGATATAGAAAAGCATGTTTATGTAAAAGCTGTTGTGCACAGAGTAGCAAGGAAAAACTGACAGTTGAAGGAGAAACATTTTTCCTGAAATCACCTTACTGTTAAATTTACAGATTAAGACTGGTGGCACAGTTCAAAAGGTCAAGGCTCTCATTGCTCGCCTCGGTTAGATCCCAGGAACCATATGGTGGAAGGAGAAAACTTTCAAGTTGTCCCCTGTCCTCCATATACATGCTCCCTTCCATCAGTAAATGTGCAAAGAGTTAAAATATAAATTGAAAGATATTTATTCCGTGCTAGTACTTATTATTGGGTTTTTATTCTAGTTTCTTTTGTCTATTTGCTTGCTTTTTGTTTTTCGAGACAGGGTTTCTCTGTAGCTTTGGACCTGTCCTGGAACTAGCTCTTGTAGACCAGGCTGGCCTGGAACTGACGAGATCCGCCTGCCTCTGCCTCCCAAGTGCTGGGATTAAAGGTGTGCACCACCACTACCCGGCTCTAGTTTGTTTTTTAAGCAATCAATATTCAGAACCTAATTGACATTCAGTAAACTTTCCAAGACATACTTATGTCTCGTACTGCACTTGGTCTGGTGCCAGCTACAAAGACACAGCTTGGTAGATTTGGGTTCTGAGTTTACCAAGTCTTTCGCAGCACTTTTGCTTGTCTTTTGGAGAAGAATTGGCAAGTTTCAGTTCATAAATGGTCAAATCTTACATTTTTGTGTTGTATGATTTTCACAACATTTTTGATGATGTCTTCCTCTTGGGAATAATTTTGCCAAGGTACTTTTTTTTTGTCTTTTGTTTTTGGATAAAGGGTTTCTTTGTGTAGCCCTGTCCTGGGACTAGCTGTGTAGACCAGGCTGGTTTCGAACTCACAAAGATCCACCTGCCTTGCCTCCCAAGTGCTGGGTTTTAAGGTGTGTGCCACCACTGCCCCGAGTTTTGTTTTTGTTTTGTTTTAATAATTTTTCTTTGCTTATTTATTTCATGTATATGGGTGTTTTTCCTGCATGTATATCTGCATACATGCAATGTATGTGTCTTCTGGCCCTCTGAGGCCAGAGAAGAGTTTCGGATCCCCTGAGTCTGGAGTTACAGACAGTTGTGAGCTACCATGTGTGTGCTGGTAATTTAACTCAGGTCTTCTGGAAGAGCAGTCAGTGCTCTTACTGCTAAGCTATTTCTCCAGCCAGCACCTCCCTAACTCTTCTAAAATCTGAGACAAAGTTGCCCTGATTGGCCCTGAGTGTACCCATAGCTCAGGCAGGCTTTGAACTTGTGATCTTCTTGCGTAAGGAGCTGGGAAAACAAGCTGGCCACCATAACCAGAAACTTTTAGGGTAGCCTGTTAAAAATAATGTGGCAATGACTGTGACTTTTCGTCATAGAGCTTTTTGAAATTAGTTTCAGGTATGCAATATTTACTTACAATTACGTTGAAAAAAGTTTTAGGACTTAGGCCAGCACAAAGGGAAAAAATATGTGGCTCCTTTTTGTTTGTTTGTTTAATGTTAAGTCAGTACAGATTTATGTTGAATAGTATTGGCAGTCTATGAATAATCTGCTTCTGCTATATTTATATCCCCAGGAAATATTAGAAAGTGTTTCTCCAAATTAGTCTTTAATAAGAATTATTTTTTTCTATTCCTTCTCTCTCTTTTTTTGAGACAGGGTTTCTCTATGTAGTGCTTGCTATCCTGGAACTCTGTAGGCCAGGCTGGCCTCGAGTTTAGATCCACCTGTCTCTGCCTATCAAGTGCTGGGATTAAAGGCGTGCACCGCCACCACTGTATTTTGTGTATATGTATTTTAAACTAACACTGGCTCTAGAAAAAGATTAGAATTAAAATTTAAATTGATGCCTGCAGAAAATTGATATTTTTTTTAACCAAATAAATCATGACGCCTTTACTCAGAATGTCCATTAGAAGGGGAGTTAAGTACAGATGTGAGAGTACTTTCTTGGTAATTACAGGTAAATACTAATAATAGTCTCAAACAGTGAGTGCTCAGTGTCTTGTTTGAAACAATTCCCACTGTTTATATTTGTGTCTGCAGTGCCAAGTGTATCATCTGTCTTTCTAGAAGAAGATATGTTCATAGTAAAGAAAAAGACACAAGAAGTTAGCCTTTTCCTTATGTTTTTCTAACACCTTAGACGAGAAAACCTGTTTTGAGTGCTCAGAAGCACAGAGTGTGTCAGTGTCAAGGAAGCTGGTACCTTTAACCTCTTTAAGAGTGCATGGTTTCCTTCTGCTCCTGCACAGCCAGCCATTCTGTAGTCTGTCACTCACATCATATAGTCTTGTAGTTTAAAGAAGTCAAGCAGCAGAGCAAGGCTCTCGTAATGGAAGTTGGTCTCCTACCTTCCAGGTCCTACTTCTCTGATGCAGCCTTAACTATGACAGCTTTTTTTCTAGTAGTCTTTGTCATATTATTGAGTAGTATAATTTTAGGTGTTTTTTTCTTTCTTTCTTTTGAGACAGGGTTTCTCTGTAGCTTTGGAGCCTGTCCTGGAACTCGCTCTGTAGACCAGGCTGGAATTAAAGGTGTGTACCACCACCCGGCTGGTTAGTGTAATTTTAGCTTATCTTTAAAAATATGAGAGCGAGCACTGGTGCCACAAGTCTCTGATCCCGACTACTCAGGAGACTGAGGCAGGGTAGCAAATCCAGGAGCTGCTTGGGCAGCTGACATTGTCTGAAAATAAATAAGAGCACTGGCTATGTGGCTCAGTAGTGGGGTGTTTGTCTAGCATTTGTGAAGCCCTGGTTCATTCTCCAGTACTAGGAGGAAAATTCAAGGCAAATAGAAATGAAGTTAGCATTAGATATTCCTTTTGGCTTCTCATAGTAGATAGCATTGTCATGTCCTTCTGCCTTTGGCTATAATATAATCAAACTATTATTTTTAGTCAAACTATTCTCACTATCTAGACATCGAGCAGTAGTTTGTGATGACCCCACTTCCTTTTTGCAAAGAGCTGTGTTGAGATGTTATTCATATACCATAAAGTTTACCCATTGAAAGTATACATTTTAGTGGTTATTAGTATTTTCATAGAGTTGTGCAGCCATCACCATGGATTGATGTTAAGATATTTTTTATCAGCCCTCTCCCCCCAACACACACAAAGAAACCTTGGGCCCATTACTGATCACTTTGCATCATCTATTGCCACGTTATAGCCAATCATTAACCTATAACTCTAGTCTAGATTTCATCATGTAAATGGGTTCCTATGCTGTGATCTTTTCTCCTCCTTCACCCTTGCTTTTTTTTTTTTTTAAGATTTATTTATTTATTATGTATATAGTATTCTCAGTATTCTGTCTGCATGTATGCCTGCAGGACAGAAAAGGGTACCAGATCTCATTACAGATGGTTGTGAGCCACCATGTGGTTGCTGGGAATTGAACTCAGGACCTTTGGAAGAACAGGCAGTGCTCTTAACCCCTGAGCCATCTCTCCAGCCCCTCACCCTTGCTTTTTTGTTGTAGTTTTTGAAGCAGTAGCTCACTATGTATTTCTTGCTGTCCCAGAACTTGTTCTGTAGACTACCTTGGCCTCAAACTCAATCCATCTGTCTCTGTCCTATTGAATACTGGGATTAAGCAGTGGTTCTCAACTTTCCTGATCTTTAATACAGCTTCTTATGTTGTGGTGACCTCAAAAAACTATTATTGCTACTTCATAACTGTAATTTGCTACTGTTATAAATTGTAATGTAAATATCTGATATTCAGGATATCTGATGACACCCCCTGCCCAGTGGCTATGACCAACAGGTTGAGCACCACTGGACTAAAAGCATACACCACTCGCCTGGCTCCTCTTTGGCCGTCACAGTTTTACTCTGTAGTCCAGGCTGTCCTGGAATGTGGGATCTTCATGCCCTCACTACTCCAGTGTCTTGGAGGCTGAAATTATAGATGTGACATGTCACTAACATCTGTCATTGCCATGTTCTTTTATAGCTAGCTTCTTTTACTTGACATGTCTCCACGGTCTTCCATGTTGTAGCATGTATGAGGTCTCCTTCCTTTTTATTGCTGAATAATACTTTGTTATATGGAAATGTCATGTGCTTATCAGTCCATTAGCGTTTAGGTTTTCTGCTTTTTGGCCAGCATGACTAATAACTGCTTTGGACATTTATGAGCAAGTTTTGATGTGGATGTATTTTTAGATCTTCTGGATATGCATCCAGGAACGGAACTGTGGATCATATGGTAAATTGCTTTAACATTTTAAAGAACTATGAAGCCTTTCTAAATTCATAGCCAAGTTTCCTTTATTACCATTTCTCTTTCTTTCTTTTTTTCTCTTTCTTTCTTTTTTTGACTTTTCAGGAAATTTAATAGTTAAAAGCAGAGGTCTGGTTCATTTCATCTACTTCACTGTCAGGTCAGACCAGGGGCCAGGCTGCTTTCTCCTTCCTGTGATGGCCAGGCTGTAAAGATACCTGCTGCATCAAACCTTGAACTTTACATTACCCTTGTTCTTCTTGATCCTAACAGATTTGGCACCCTTCCGCTGGGCTGTGACCAGAGAGGCCTTGCTTTCCTCAATTTTCTGAGGCCTGGCGACAGGCGCTTGGTGCTGGCAACTGCACCCAAAACCCTGTTACCATTTCTTTTTCTTGTACTATTTCCAATGACAGCAGTCTCTATTTTTCTCTACAGAAATAATTGTTTTTTCAGACTCTTTTGGATTTCTACCGGCTGCAACTCCATTTCTTTTCCCACAGCATCCTTTTTTGGAGAGCCCTAATTTCACTAGTGGTACCTGAACTGGTGGCTTTCCAGGATCTTTTGTGCAGCTGTCACCCTCTGATGTCATTCAGTGCTCTACTCTTACTTGGATCATGTATTTATTACTGAAGAGTTATTATCTAATACTATCTTGCAGTAACAGCCAATAGTGCCCAAATGATGCCATTTGGTAAATATATCCGGAAATGTTCTTAGTTCATTTTTATCTATTTACTTACTTAATTCTTTTGTTTATTTTTGAGGCATAATCTCATTATGTAGCACTGACCTCTCAAATTTGGAATTCTTCTGTCTCAGTTTCCTGAATAGTGGGCTAGGGCTGTGCACGATTGTACTCTTTTTTTGTATTTGTTCAAAGGGAAATAGAAAAGGGACACATCTTTTGGCAGATCTCTTCACCTCTTCAGAATCAAGACATTGGCACACAGGTGTTAGGAATATTTTTGTTAAGATTTTATGATCAATTGATTATTGTGAGAATTCTGCCAACTTCTAAGTAGAACTGTCCCAATTATACATTCTGGGACTGGGGAAATAGCCATAGGATGAGATCAGGGACTCATTGGACCTATTGTAAGTTGGACTTAAGCCGAAACAATCTCTTGGATTCCATAAGCACATACCTGCTTTAACTGGAGGTCCACAATGTTTCTTGGGGTCTCCAGAATCAGCATCAATTTAGAACCAGCATCTGGTAGACCCTGGGAAGTCTGATTGTTATCTTTTCCCCACTGTTCAGTTATCCTTGTACAGGGAGGGCTGTACGTCCCTCTGGGAAAGGACTGGAGAAAGGCAACAGTAAAACTTTTAGATATTTGTCTTAGTGTTTTGTTGCTGTGAAGAGATGAGACACCATGACCACGGCAACTTTATGTTTTTTTTTTTTTTGGTTTTTCAAGATAGGGTTTCTCTGTGTAAGTCTTGGCTGTCTTGGAACTCACTTTGTAGACCAAACTGGCTTCAAATTCACTGAGATCCATCTGCCTCTCCCTCCCAAGTGCTGGGACTAAAGGTGTGCACTACCACTGTCCAGCTCCACAGCAACTCTTAGAAGAGAAAGCTTTTAATTGGGTCTGGCTTACAGTTTTAGAGGTTCCATCCATTATCATCACGGTGGGAGCATGGCAGCATGCAGGCAGACATAGTGCTGGCTACATCTTGATCAGAAAGGAACAGTAAGTGGTCTGTGATACTGGGCATAGGAAACCTTAAAGCCCATCCCCAGAGCGACACACTTCCTCCAACAAGGTCACTTTCTAATAGTGCCACTCCCTATGAGCTTATGGGGGCCAATTATATTCAAACTGACCCCATTCCACTCTGGGGTCCCCATAAGCTTGCAACAGTATCATAATGCAAAATACATTTAGTCCTACTTAAAAAGTCCCCATAGTCTATCATAGTCTCAACAACATTTTAAAACATTGTTCAAAGTCTCTTCTGAGATGCATGCAAGCTCCTGACTGTAATCCCCTATAAAATCAAAATAAACCCCCCCCACATACTTTCAACATATAATGGCACAGGATATACATTAATGTTTCAAACGTAGGGAAGGGAACACAGTGAGGAAATATAGTATACCAAAACAAGACTGAAACCAACTGAGCAAACTCTAAACTCTGCATCTTCATGTCTGATGTCAAAATGCTCTTCAGATCTCCAACTCCATTCAGCTTAGTTGACTACAACAGTCTTCTTTCTTTTGGGCTGGTTCCATTCCCTGTTAGCAGCTCTCTTTGGCAGGTATCCCATGATTCTGGCATCTCTGATATCTTGGGTTCTCCAACACAATCGAGACTTCACCTTCACAGCTTCATGCATTAGCCTCTCTAGGCCTTTGTTCAGGGACACCCCTGACACATGACTGGCCTCAGTGACTTTTCTTAGTCTTGGAGAGGAAGTCCATAGCCCCTTCTATGTTTAACTTCAGCCAACCATTCATACAAACTTTGATCACCTTTTTAAAGTGTGGAAACTTTCATATTAAACTTAGAATCTTACCTCAGTGGGCCCCTATCAATAAACTCAGCTTGATCTAGTTTTGTTCCTTTCACCATTATCCCATGCCCTTAAAACTCATTCCCACACATTTCCCCCAGACTTTGCTTGAATGAATTAGAAAGCGCATTAAGCTATTTAGTAGTATAGCACACTTCCTCATGGACTATAGTTTCTATCTCCCCTCTAGGTGCTTGCTTAATCTTAATTAAGTCTGGTTAGATCTAGAGGCAACTATTGGTGGGCCCTGAGGGACATCAGTATTGTCTTGCCTGGCACCTCCTACAGAGAAAGTCACTGTTGGTTTAGGAGACAATGAAAGATTTTTTCTCAGTCAAAGGTAAAAAGGGCAATATTTCAGACAGTGGGAGGTGGGAGTACATCTTGTGCTAAGGGTGGAGAGACTACTTCCTCAGGTGAGATAAACCTTTGAGAATCCGAGGGTTCAAAGTTCTCAGCTTAGTCTCCCATACATCCCCATCCCAAGTTATAGGATCCCATACTTTACCAATAAATGCCCCAAACCACCAACATTCTCCAAGGCTGGGACTTGAACTTTTGCTGTAACTCAGCCAATCTTATATTTAGTTTGATTTTCTGCAACTTGAGCTCTGTGGCTGCTGTAGAGAAGATTCTCTCCTAGGGCACACTTAGAAACCTTTAGACTGTTTATGCACATTTGAAGCCCCGACAGTTTTATCACTGAGTTCATTCTTGTCCTGAGATGCGGCATCCTTAGATGAACTAGAAGTTGATGGTTCTTTTCCTTTGTCAGTCTATCCAGAGATGCTAGGAGCAAACCTACTAGCATCATCATTTTCCTTATTTTTCTGCAAGTTGTCAAACATTTTATATACAGAGTTACCAAATTCATTGCCTCTCACAATCGGTGAATTAGTATAATCAAATGCATTTGTCTCCTTAAGTTTGTAAAAATAGTTCTCACCATAGGCTTTCAGTATTCTCCAAGCATCAGTAACTGTTGGTGTGGGAAATTGGCAAACCTATTTCAGATGCTTAAAAGATTCATCCTTAACACTTCTGTTGCTCTAGTATCAAAATCTGTATTAGGATTCACAAGGGTAACAAAACTTAAAGAACGAATCTTTCTCTTTATATATAGAAAGACAGTTTGTTTGAATGACTAACAGGCTGCAGTCCAGCTAATCCAATGATGGCTGCCTATGAACGGAAGGTCCAAGAATCCAGTAGTTGTTCAGCCATGAGACTTCATGTCTCAGCTGTTTTTCAGTGTATGCTGGAATCCCACAGTAGTAGGGGCTTTCATGCCAGTGAAGGGATGGACTTGCTAGCCAGATGAGGGCAAGCAGGCAAAGAGCAAAAGCTTCCTTCTTCCCTGTCCTTATATAGGCTTCCAGCAGAGGGTGTGGCTCAGAGTAAAGGTGTGGCTTCCCATTTACCTCAAAGAGCTGGATTAGAAGGGATCGTTCCACTTCACATTACACAAAAATCCCTCACATGTGTGTCTTTCCACTTTTCAGTTTCAGTTAATTCCAGATGTCGTCAAGTTAACAACCAAAATAGCCATCACACTTACCTTGGTAACATGAAGTAAGCATAGAAATCTGAAGAATATTAATATTAGTGTTTAGAGTTGTGTAAGCCACAAAAGTAAATCATGTAGGCAACTTGAAATTTTCTATGGGTCACATAAAAAAGACACAAATTTATGTGTTTATGTTTTTAACTCTGTACATTAAAAACTACAGATCCCTAAAGGTGGTATCAACCCTCACTCAAAAAGTAATTTTTGAGTTTCAACATAATTATGAAAATTATTATTTTAATTTTTCATACTAAATCTTTATAGCCTAGTTTTTCACACTTAATTACTAATTTTGAGTAGCTACAGTGGTTATTATACTGAATAGTGCAGGCTTAAACTTTTGTTCAAGAATTAGTTCATGCTATTCATGTATTTTAGTTATTTTCAAGTAATGGGGGGGAAGAAACTAAACCAGTTTGGTTATGTTGGTATTGAGTCTCCTGAGATACAGGTGATGGTCGATCTTAGCAATATAAGTCAAACTTAGCTCCATTTGGAGGAGCTCCATTTGGAGGGCCTACTGTGTAACAAGCACTGTCATTTAAAGTCTAAAAACATTGAGACATTATTGTCAGTATTTAGTAGATGAAGAAGCAGGGTAACCATGCTTTAATTGATGTATTCAAAATCTTACTGCTAGTGGAGACTAAGCTCAGGTGTTGTGTTGAATCCGGGCTCTTCAGATTTTGCGTATTTATTACATCACTATGCAACACTAAGGAAACTGTTTGATCTTCACCACAATCTAATAAGACACATGATTTGTACATGAGGGAAACTGAGGCTTACTGGACCTCACACCTAGCAAGAGCCATAGTTTTGCAGTGAAACCGTTATCTTAACTGTGGAAAGAGAATGGGTGCCACAATGAGTTCATAACTACCGTGCTTCCTAGAGTCTGTTTTTCCATCCTACCACTATGTGGTTGCTGACCATTGGGCTTACTCCTTAGAAACAGCAGCTCAGTCGTGGTGTGAGGAAGATGCATACACTGCATAGAGGACAAGAGCTTACTGTTCTTGCTGACTGACAGAGGCAGGCTCTCCATCATTTGCTCTGTACAGAACAACTCTGTGTTCCACAGGGAAGGTTGCATAAATTACTTTTTGAGTGAGGGTTGATACCACCTTTAGGGATCTGTAGTAATTTTTAGAATCAATTTTTGAATTTGTAAGATCAGTCCATTCTGGGCTCCTCTCTGATCAAGTACAATAGACTTCTGTTAATTATTTGAGAAAAAAATGACCACATTCTCTTTTCACGTGTTTTAGAGGGCTTTAAAGAAGTGTAGTTCTTAGGGACCTGGCACTTTTTTAGTATTGGTTGTAATCAGCAGATGTCCACCAGATATTTGTATACACGTCCTTTTTAGACTTCAGTTAAAGAAAACTGTTTGTAGTGTGATATGCACGCGGTGGCATATGGTATATATTGACTACCAGGCGGTAACTATTTCATTAAATGGCCAAATATGATAGAAACATCAGGTTATTATGGAATACAAAAATCTTTTCCCCTGCTGGGATGCCTGTAGTATTACTTAGTAGGAGTAGTTGTTCTAAGAAACCCCTAAGAAGTATGGATAACTATTTTGGGTCACTTAGAACCATCAAGGTTATTAATTAAGAATTAAGCAGAAAGTTGTATTTTCCCTGTTCAGTTTTAGTCTCAGTTTTGCGAAAGTGCTGCTGAAAACTCTTTTCCGGCCGGGCGGTGGTGGCGCACGCCTTTAATCCTAGCACTTGAGAGGCAGAGGCAGGTGGATCGCTGTGAGTTCGAGGCCAGCCTGGTCTACAAGAGCTAGTTCCAGGACAGGCTCCAAAGCCACAGGGAAACCCTGTCTCGAAAAACCAAAAAAAAAAAAAAAAAAAAAAAAAGAAGAAGAAGAAAACTCTTTCCCCCGTGCTCCAGACTGTCTTCTTTGGAATCGCTGACACCATTGGGAGCTCTAGGGACATCTGGCAACACTGACTACTTGAGGCAGAGAGGTTTTTATAGGAGACCTTTAAGTAAGCTCCTCTTTGTCCTTGCCAGGACATTTGTAAAGGAGCAGCTAGCAGCACCAAGTTACTCAACTAGAGAGAGGACTTGGAATTCCCTCTCTCTTTCCACTTGGCTCCTCATGGCTGCTGAATTCAGCTTCTGATAGAAGAATTTTCTTAAACTTTTTTCCTATTTTAAATTACATAAACTGCAGATTAGAATAGTATAATGAACCACTTTGTTTTGTTTTGTTTTTGGAGACAGGGTTTTTCTGTGTAACATTCCTGGCTGTCCTGGAACTCACTTTGTAGACCAGGCTGGCCTCAAACTCACTGAGATCCACCTGCCTCTGCCTCTCAAGTGCTGAGATTAAAGGTGTGTACCACCACTGCCCAGCTTCACTATCAGTTTCTAAAGCTGTTAAACACATTTAAGACAATGAACAGATAACAATGGCAGCCCTGAAATTCCACTTTTTAAATATTGAAAGAAAAATCAAGTTATATATCAGAGTCGATCAGTGCTTTTTTTTTTCTTTTAAGGTAGAAAAAGCAAGTTTGGATAGGGATCCAGAACAAGGTTCATCTCCCCAATTGCATTGAGTTGCTTTTGCTCTTTCTTTCTTTCTTTCTTTCTTTCTTTCTTTCTTTCTTTCTTTTCTTTTTCTTTTTTTCCTTTTCTTTTCTTAAAGGCAAAGTTCCTTAATCTTCAAGAGGATTAAGAGGTACATGAGACCTTGTGGAGGTCAGACAGCAGTTTGAGGGTTCCACTATGCGGGCCCCTGGGATTGAGCTCAGGTTGTTGTGTTTGGAAAAGCACTTTTTTCCTGCTGACCACTCTGGTCCTTCATTTGGCCTGCCTTAGTGGTACACACCTTTAATCCCAGCACTCAAAGGCAGAGAAAGTCAAATCTCTTGAGTACAAGGCCAACCTGGTCTACAGACTGGTTATTTTAATAGAAAATACTATTTAGGGATCACATCTGGATGTTCTTTGTGAAAAGTGATGATTTTATTGTGAAATATACCACAGCTGGCCATTTTAACATATACACTGGAGTGACACTTGCAAGCACACTATGTACGCTCATCCGTACTAGGGACCTTCAGAACTCTGCTCAAGAAACCTGCGTTCATTAAGTGGTTGCTCTCTGTTTCTCCTCACCAGATTCTGGCACTAACCTGCTAACCCTATGTGTTTCCTTATTCTTGATGTATAAAGGTAATCATACATTGTTTGATAATGGGGCCTTTTGTGTTTGGCTTTTTTCTCTTAGTATATTTTCAGGGCTCATCCTTGCACCGTGTTTCATTTTAATGGCTAGATTGTTTTGTTTAGATAATGGATATTTTGATTATTTTACCTTTTTTCTCTATTCTGAATATTCTAATTAGAGTTACTCTGAACATGTGTGTACAAGATTTTGATTGAACAACAGGTATTTCTTTGTAGTATTGCTTGGCCATATGACATTTCAATGTTTATTTTCCTAAGGGATAGTCAGTATGTTTTTCTTAGGAGTTGTGCTATTTGACAATACCGCAGGTAATTGAGTTCTAATTTCTCTCCATCCTCTCTAATACTTATTTCCTATTTTAAATTAAAAAAATTTCTTTTTTATGTATATGTCTGTGCGTGTGAGTGTAGGTGCCTGTGGAAGTCAGAAAAGGGCATTGAATCCTTTGGAGCTGGAGTAATAGGTGGTTTTCAGCCACTCTTGTGGGTGCTGGGCAGCAAACTGGTCCTTTGCAACAGCAGCAAGCACTTTGAGGCGCTGGCCCATCTCTCCAGCTCTTCATTTTCTGCTTTTTGTTCATGGTGTTTTAGCTGGTGTGAAATGATGGAGCACTGCTGCTCATTTGTTCTTTGACTGCTCAAGTGCAAACCTTTGCCTTTTAAAAATGTACTGTTTAAATTTTGCTGCAGAATTTTATGGGAACTAAGAAATAGTTTATTTTCATTTTTATTCTGAAGGTATTTTACCTTTATTATAGGTAAGATTTAAAAATTCAGTTTTTGTTGTTTACCTTTTTAGTCCCTTTGCACAGAAGTTAAATTTTGGTTAAGTTGAATGTATCCAGTATTTTCTTTGCTGTGCATTTGGTATGAAACTGCACAAACTTTCAAGTTTGTTTTTTCGTAGTGCTGGGATTGAACCTAGGACTGCCTAAATGCTGTGCAAGATCTACCACTAAGCTTTATTTCCAGCCTTCTTTTATTATTTTTTTTAAAATTATGTATATGGTATTTTGCCTACCTGTATGTTTGTGCAACAGATGCATGCCTGGTGGAGGCCAGAAGAGAAAGTTGGATACCTTGGAACTGGAGTTACAGATGGTTGTGAGCTACTATGTGGGTCCTGGGAATTAAACCCAGGTCCTGTGGAAGAGCAGCCAGTTCCATCTCCAGCCCCATCTAGACCTTTTTTTATTTTAAGACAGAATTTCACTGTGTAACTCAGGCTGGTCTGGTACTTGAAATTCTTCTGTTTCAGCATCTTGAGTGTGTGCCACCATGTTTGACACTGTACGTTTTAAGTAAGAAATATATTCATGACTTAGCATTTCCAGAACTGACTGTTTCAGGATGAAGGGTTTGGATTATACAATTTCCCTTTCAGACTTTTAAGTTTTAAACTTAGGGGTCTATTCTCTTGTGGAAATCTTGAGAAAGTGAGTGATCATGTCTGTACATGTAATAGAATAATACATTACTGTTATTTAGAAGTTATAAAAAATAATTAACAGTAATCTAAGAATCCCTTTTAATTAATAATTTTTAAGGATGTATAGGGAGATTACAGTTTTAAAATCATTTGAAGAGATCATGTGGATTAAGCTACATGTTTGATAATACAGTGTATTATTAGGGTTCTCTAGAGGAACAGCATTTATAGTATGTATGTATGTTTGTATATCTGTCTGTCTATCTATCTATCTAGGGTATTTATTGGAATGGCTCACAGGCTGTGGTCCAGCTAGTCCAGCAATGGCTGTCTACCTATAAAAGGTCCAAGAATCCAGTAGTTGTTCAGTCCGTGAAGCTGGGTGTCTCAGCTGGTCTTCAGTGTACACTTGAACCAGAAGAAGTAGGCTCTAATGCAGTGAAGGAATGGATTTGCCAGCCAGAGTGAGAGCAGGCAGGCAAAGAAAACAGTCTTCCTTTCCCTGCACTTAATATAGGCTGTCAGCATAAGGTGTGGCCCAGATCAGGGTGGCTCTTCCCATCTAGAAGATCTGGATTAAAAGTGAGTGAGTCCTCCTACTTAAATAATTTGATGAGAAAAAAAAATCACGCAGAAGTGTGCATACCTAGCCCCTTGAGTTTAGTTAATTCCAGCTTAGTCAAGTTGACAACTAAGACTAGCCATCACATAGATAGGCTTATTTGTTTATCTTTCTGTCAGTGGTTTTTTGTTTTTGTATTTTGGAGACCATCTGATTGTGTAGCCCTAGCTGACCAAAAACTCACTATGTAGATCACTATATAGATCTAACTGGTCTTGAACTCACAAAGATGTACCTGTCTCTGCCTCCTGAGTTTGGGGATGTGCTATCACATATCACACTAGACTGCCAGTGTTTTTCTTTTTGGATCTGTGTCTTATTTTCTTTGCTTTGGTCTATACAAAAACAAAAAGAAAAACCAATAACCAAAAACATAAAGCAATCATAATAAAATTCTCTGATGGAACTCCCCTTCTAGTCCCCCAAAACCCATGTGCAGGAGGTGGTGTGGGGGTCAAACAGAAGGGGAGGAGGAAGCCCCTCACCACACCAGAGGGGTGATCTAGAGCACTTCTGCAGGTGAGCTGAACCCGTACAGGGCAAGGTGCAAGGGGGCTTCACCAAGAGCTCCCCTGGAGAGGGGCAAAGCAGACTTGGCAACCTGGAGAGAAGGGCAGGTCCTGGAGGGGGCACTTGCAGTCCCCACTCTTTCCCCCCAGAAGGTCCCTGAACTTTTCAAAAGAAGCGTTGGATGTCAGGGATCGGGGCTTTGAACCTGTGTCTTGGATATCCTAGGAAGGCAGGGCAGTTGGATGCTGAAGTTCACTGAGAAAACTGCCCTCTGGTGGGGGGAGGCGGGAAAGGAAGTCAAGGGGGCCCAGGCTGGAGTAGAGCAGAGAGGATTACTGTGCATGAACACAGGCTGAGTCTAAAGCTTTAGTGGCCATAGCCATAGTGGGGAGGGGGAAAAGGTGCTGGACCTGGATCCATAGTTCAGGGCAGAGAAGCAGGAGCAGACACCATCCCAAGAAACCCTACGGAGGAACTCTCTGAAGCATGGGTTCAGCAGGACGTCCAGGCTGGCTCCCAGGGTTCAGGGACTTTTCTGTCTCATCCCACAGTCTGCTGGAGAGCTTCCCGGGTGAGAAACAGCTCCTGTGGGGCATGTAGACACAGGGATCGGGTGCTTGGCTGGCCTGCATCCCCTAGAAGCTCAGGAGGCTATTGTGGCACCTGCCTACCACCCCCCAAAAGGCCTTTTTCCTTATTTGCTTAGAAGTAGCTGGAGGAGCAGGAGCTGGGTGCCAAGCAAGGGACAAATACAAAGGAGTGAGGCTCCAGCAGTGCAGCCCATAAGGGTCTAAGGCGGGACAATCCTAAATTCAAGGCATACCTGGGCTCCAGACTGAGTTAAAGCCTAGCCTGGACGGTTTAGCGAGACTATTTCAATATAATGGAAGGCAAAACCGGGGTTAAGGATGCAGTCCAGTGGCAGAGCATTTGCCTAGCACACACAGAGTTCTAGGTTCAATTCCCAGGGTTATGACAAAAAAAAAAATGAGCAAAAAATAAAATGATGTCACTAAGGCTAGGTACTTTTTTTTTTTTTTTTTTTTTTTGGTTTTTTGAGACAGGGCTTATCTGTGGCTTTCTGGAACTAGCTCTTGTAGACCAGGCTGGCCTCGAACTCACAGAGATCCCTCCGCCTCTGCCTCCCAAGTGCTGGGATTAAAGGCATGCGCCTCCACCGCCCTGCTTTTCTAAGTTTTTTGTTTGTTTTTTTTTTTTTTTTTTTTTTTTTTTTGTGCTGGGGACATATTTGAGGCCAGGCTACATAGTGAATTTTAGGCCAGCCTGAAACAGTAAAACATTGTCAATCATCATCAAGGCAGGCCAGAACACAACAGATCAAAAAGCATAGGATTCCTAAACTCCTCATTCACCTTACATGAGCCAGGATTTACAGCCCAGATTGGAACTGTCCCCAGCAGACCATTCAGAGGGGAAAGCAGCTGCCACCGTAACCACTGCTACAGGTAGAGGGTAAGGCTTCAAGACAGGAAGGGGCCATCCTGAGGTGGAGTCAGCTAGGCCAGCATGTGGTCTGCAGTGGGGTAGGGAGGCCTCAGGCCGTGGCTGTAGGTGTCCATGGGGTAGTCCCCATCCATGTCCTATGCATATCGAGTGTGTCCAGAGGTACATCGCTGGAGTACATGGGCAGTTGGTGGCATTCATGTCATCTGCATAGGGTTCATTAATTGGGATCATACTCTGGGCAGCCTCCCAGGCAGCTGGGTCATGCTTGAAGAGCGAGTTGGTGAGCTCCACAGACACTCGCTTGCGGTAATCCTGGTTCTTGTCCTCCGAGATGCGGAATAGGACAGCGGCGGCATAGTTCGAGGTGCCTTCATTGCGGGAGTGGAGCAGTTCCATGAGAGGGGCAGAGGCGCCCTCGGCATCAATGGCGTCGGCAGCCTCCTTGTCCGGGGCCAGCTCACATAGCATTCCGGCAGCCACATGCTGGATGTTCTCCACAGAGGAATACAGGAGCTGGACAAACGGGAATGGTGTTGAGCCGGAGGATCTCCATAAGGTTCATGGGATCTCTGGCGAGGATGTGGAGGGCTCCGGTGCAGCCCTCAACGGTCACCTCCATTCTCACGCCATTCTGCATGAGAAGCCTGCCAGTGTTTTCAAAGTAATATTTTAAATTTATTTTATTTTTATGCATACAAGTATTTGCATGCATGTATTGCATGTATGTATGTGTACTATGTGCTTGCCTAGTACCCATGGAGGTTAGAAGGTGTCAGACCCTTTGGAACTGAAATTATGGATGGCTGTAGTTTCTAGGAGTCAAACTCAAGTCCTCTCTAAGAGCTCTTACCTGCTGAGCCATCCCTTCAGCCCATTACATTTATTCTTTAGAAATTCATTCATTTAGACTATGCGTTTGATCATATCCATCCACCACCACCACCTCCTTCCAACTCCCCTTATTGCCCTCCACTCTGTCCCCTCCCACCTTCATGTCCTGCCTTTTTGTTGTTATTAATAACCCTGTGAGTCTAGTTAGTGCTGTCTATGCACACGAGCGTGGGACTACGCACTGGGGTGTGGGCAAACTGCTAGTGGCCATGCAAGTGACTCTCCCCTCTTAATCACCCTTCAGTTGCCAATAGCTCCTCTGCCAATTTTGCTGTTATTTTTTAAGGAGTAGCTCCCCCCATTTTGAATTTTGTTTTATAATTCTGTAGAACATAATTCCAAACCCCAAACTACAGTATATGAGGAAGTTAGGAAAGTCTTCTAGCCTTTCACTGAATGAAGAACCTGTGAGACTATATTCTCTAGTTTTCAGGTAGAGTGGCCTAGTTTGCTTCAATTGTCAGTTTGTCACAGCCTATAGTCATCAAGGAAAACCTTAATTAATGAACTGCCTAGAGCATATTGGTTCGCGGGCATGTCTTACGGTACTATCTTGATTGTTAATCGATTTAGGAGGTATCATTTATGGTAGGTGGTCCTGGGCAGAATAGGAAAACTAGCTGGACACAGCAAGTACTGTGTACCTCCATGGTTTCTTTTCTTTTTTTCTTTCTTTTTTCTTTTGTTTCTTTTGTTTTCTTTTCGTCTGTCTGTCTGTCTGTCTTTCTGTCTGCCTTTCTTTCTGTCTTTCTTTGAGACAGGGTTTCTCTGTAGCTTTGGAGCCTGTCCTGGAACCAGCCCAACTCCTGAGTGCTGAGATTAAAGTCATGCGCCTTGGTTTCTTTTTTTCTTTCTTTTTTTCTTTTTTGGTTTTTTGAGACAGGGTTTCCCTGTAGCTTTGGGGCCTGTCCTGGAACTCACTTTGTAGACCAGGCTGGCCTCGAACTCACAGAGATCCGCCTGCCTCTGCCTCTCGAGTGCTGGGATTAAAGGTGTGTGCCACCACCGCCCGGCCTGTGCCTTGGTTTCTTAAAGTTGCTGCCCTGACTTCCCTCTGAGCTGGGACCTGGAAGTGTAGGTCTAGACCTCTCTTGCCCAGATGGTCTTCGTCACAGGAACAGGAAGGAAAGGAGAGCAGGTAGTTACTACAGTTCTCTTATTGTTTTTAATGTCTTGTCTTTGTTATCTTTATTTTCCTTTTTATATTTTTCATAGTGAACTTTTGTTGTTTTAAACCTGTTAGGTTTAAAATGCCCCCTCATTTTTTTCCTAGAAGGAATTCACTTGAGGATTCCTGCAAGTAGTAAATCTCCAAAGCACCCCTAAAATAGAATTCTTATAATAACAGTTTAAATCTATAAGACAGTCTTGACAAGTATATAAAATAGGAATTAAAGTGAAACTTATTTGTACATCCTTTGATTTCTACTGTTTTCATCTTTTGATGTTTATATTTGAGATGAAAGTTTAATTGCATTTCTTTGCTTCCTTCCTTCCCTCTAAACCCTCCTGTATGTCCCTCCTGCTTTCCTTCAAATTCATAGCCTCTTTTTTCAATTATTGCATGTATATATATATTTGTATATACATAAGGATTCCTAAATATCTGCCCTGTTGTGTTGTATGATGTTCCTTGCGTGTATGTTTTCAGGCTGCCCTTTTGGCTCTGGGCAACCAGCTGGTGTGCTCTTCCTTGGGAGGACCACCTCTCCTGTCCCCAGCTGGTGTGCTCTTCCTTGGGAGGACCACCTCTCCTGTCCCCAGCTGGTGTGCCCTTCCTTGGGAGGACCACCTCTCCTGTCCCCAGCTGGTGTGCCCTTCCTTGGGAGGACCACCTCTCCTGTCCCCAGCTGGTGTGCCCTTCCTTGGGAGGACCACCTCTCCTGTCCCCAGCTTTACTCAGTTGCCTGGTACTGGAAACCCAGCTAATTCTTTAGTGCTAGTGAGTGAAGTCTTGGTTGTTGGAGAAAGGTCTACAAGCACTAGTTACTAAAACCAGCATACTAAATACGCCCTTACAACAGTCTATAAACATGTGTCTATACTCACAGATAGGAGTAGTCCTTGCTCCTCATCAAGGAAACTTCTCTTTGTAACAGACAGAAGCCGTTATAGGAAGCTACAACCAATCGAACTGCAGAGCTGTGAAGCCTAGTCCCAGTAGATACATCTACAAAACACTCCCGCACTCCCAGTCATTGCAGAAGAGGGGGCTGAAAGATCCTAAGGTCAGGGAGTTTGCTGTGCCTCCTAGTAAAATCAGAAGCTGTACTTAACTTCTCACCACTGTTTCTGCTTTTTGATAATAAAAATGCAGAGCATCTGAAGTTTGTTGCTGGCAGGAAAGCCTTATCAAAATGAATGAGGGGGTGGACTTGGTCCTTTGTTTTCATGGTGCAATCATTCTTCATTCCCAGTAGGAACACAGCTAGCTGTTGTAATTAATACTTCCTTCTTCTGGCAGTCTCACTATCTAGCCTAGGTTGACTTAAGTTTGGCTTTCTTCATCCTGGGGTTATAGGAATCTGCTTCTGTGCCTGACTCATCTTTTTAAAAGCTGATTTCCTAAATCTTCTGAGTCTTACACTTTTATCAAGAAGTGAAAAAAATTAGGACTGGCGTGATGGGACAGTAGGTAAAAGCACCAGCTCCAAGCCTGATGACCTGAATCCAGCGCCCATGTGTTGGAAGGCAAAAGCAGATTCCTGTAGACTGTCTTGTATATTCTGCCTCTTCACAAATAAATAAATATACTAAAATAAAAAATATTAAAAAATTTTATTTTGTATTTGAGTATCTTGCCTAAATGTGCATGCAGTGTCTGAAGTTAAAGATGGTTGTGAGCCACCATGTGGTTGCTGGGAATTGAACTCAGGACCTCTGGAAGAACAGTCAGTGCTCTTAACCTCTGAGCCATCTCTACAGCCCTCTTGTTATATATTTTTAAAGGTTGCCTTGTCTTCATACTATGTCTTTGACTGTCTCTTATTTAAAATGTAGGCTGCTGCCTAAGAGTGGTGGCACATGCCCCCCACGTGGGAGGCAGAGACAGGCAGATCTCTTGAATTCCAGACCAGCCTAGTCTACAGGGCGAATTCCAGGATAGCCAGGGCTACCAAAGAAACCCCATCTCAAACAAACAACAAATAAAATGTAGGCTGCTGAAGTGCAGTATTTTGATTTCTTGACTAGTTTATTGTATTTTCCCAGAGTTTAGAATGATGCTTGTGGGCACAGGAGATTTCAACTTTTTTTTTTTTTAAATGAATAGTAGGCACATGGTATTGGTAGATGGTCAGGTACTCTGGTGGTAGAGATGAAGTTTTAGTGTTTACAGGTTAGGGTTCTGTAGCTTTTAAGGATGACTATTTTTATTCTAATTTAGTGATGGAATTAAAGAGTTATAGGCCAGTTGGAGTTTCAGAACTTTGCTCTTTGGCACATGTAATCTTGTTAAATAACTCTAGATGAATGATAGAAAGAAAAAGAATAGCTAGCTAGAAAGCCAAAGAGTGAGTGTACTGTAGAGAACCTAGCTCGCTGGGATTGCTGGCTTTGACAGGCCGCACATCGTTGAACCCCCACAGCATTTCTGTGAGGGCGGCACAACATTTAAAGATGGAGGGAGTTTTCCCACGCTCTGTTTGTTAGACATAATAGGTGCCTTTTTGGTGAGGGATTGCAATTACAATTTCAGGCATTCTCACTGAAGTTTACCCCGAGCTCTTTAAAGTGTATCCCGTAGGAACAGTGCTGTGAGGAAGGCAGGCGGGACCCGTGGCAGGGTATGCTGTTCCGCAGTCAGTTGTTGAGCTCCACTCAGCTCCAAAGCTTTGTGTGAAGGTTTTCAGGCTTAGAGATAATGAGACTCATTATGGGAGAGAAGGGTTAGGCCCTTTATAAGGCACCCACACTTATTCTTTCTACATTTAATACCAACTTTACTTGGTATCTGCTGGACTCCTGAAGATTAAAAAGTCAAACAGTTTGAATAATGAAGAAAAGGCAAAAGTGGTTTATTCCGCAGCACTTCTTCTAGTTTGCTGTTTTCTAAAAGGCAGAAAAATTCATTATCTTGAAACATTTTTTGAGGTTTAATTTTTAAAAAAAATTTTTATGTGTATGTGTGTACCTAAATGATGCATGTTGATCAGGTGATTGCAGTTGCCCCAGGAGGCCAGGAGAGGGTGTCAGAGTCTTTGGAATTGAAGTAACAAGCAGGTGTGAGGCTCCTGCTAAGGGAACTGGCCCAGGACTTCTATAAGAGCAGCACATGTTCTTAACTGCTCAGCCATTTCTCTAATCCCTGGTTTAAAGAAGAATATTCCAAAATTACATTAGTTTATTATTTGTGTTTGAACTTTACAGGACAATGTGCTGGAGTTGGTGTGGGTCCTGGGTATCGGACTCTGTTTGTCTGGGTTGGTGGTTGGCATCAGTCACAGCTAAGCCCTTATGCTGGCCCAGACATCGGTTCAATTTAAATAGAATGTGAGCCATAGTGACATACACAGTCAGTATAATGTTAATGTAAATTTTCTGGTGAGTTAGTGTGGGCCTTTTGAAGGAATTGGAATTGGCACATTTACTTCATCCTTTTCATTTCTTTTTAGGCTTTTTGAGACAGGGCTTTTTTGTGTTACAGCCCTGACTGTCTCAGAACTTACTTTGTAGACCAGGCTGGCCTCGAACTCACTGAGATCCCCCTGCCTCTGCCTCCCAAGTGCTTTGATTAAAGGCATGTATCACCACTTCATTTATTTCTTTAATAATTCTGAGAGACAAAAATTATTGTCTATATTTTGCAAATAACAAAGTTGATTTTAAAAAGGTTAAATAGTTTGTTTAGAGTTCACAGCTGATAAGTTGTGGCTTTTAAACCAGGCTTTGCTACTGAAGTTCATCAGTGCAGAGTTCTATCCATAGGACTTAGCTCTAACTTTGAACCAAATTTCCACGAAAACTTCCTCTATCTTTAAAATAATGTAATAACACACAGTCCATAGAAGTGTTACAGGTTAAATGATATAATGCATAGAAAACAGTTTGGAATTAGCATAGAGTGGATACTCAGTTTTGTTAATAATTATTTTTCTGTCTTCAAAATTCTGATTTTTCAAGCTTGATGTTTCTAGAAGTCTTGATAAGAAGGGTGTTACTAAGCTGCACTGTAATTCAGGGTATTGCTATATTTTGTAAAAAGAATAAAGTGAAACAGTTGTGTGACAGATTTAAAGTCTAGGAGGGCAGTGAGAATTTGCAGCAAATAGGTTAGAAATTGGTGGGTTGTTATTGCAGTGTAAGATTTCTTATACTCATTGGAAACAATGTTTCCTAAAGTGATATTTGTCATCCTTTTCTTTCTAATTGAATAATATAAAGTATTTAAAAACAGGGGGAGGTGCAGGGTGACCTAGAAATGCTGTGTGAGGTGTTTACTTAGGGATTGCAGTAGGGGTTTTGAACTAGCTATTTTAAGACAGGAACTTCACGTTACCTGGAGGGGCTCATGAATATTGTAGGTTTAGTAACAGAGCTACTGGGTAACCTGTAATTCTGACCTGGGGGCACTACTTTTAGAAGACAGGAAGTTAGGATTTGTGCCACAGTCTGAGAGAGTCTGTATTTATTTTATAGTGATAACCTGCAGCTTAGTCATTCCTTCCTCCCGTCCACAAACTGTTGTGCTTTGTTTAAAGGACCTAGAGAATTGGTGCTTCTTGATAAGGAGAAACACTAGTCATGGGGACCGTGCTTTGTGGGTTGTCTTCTCCATTGAAGTCCAGCGGCACCTGCCCTTTATAACTGTATAAAGGCGAGAGTCACTTGGTGTATTTAAAACAGTAAGCTGTTTTTTTCTGGGAATTTCTTGAATGTGTTAATGTTAATTCTTGAGCATCAACACTGCTCAACCCACAAGGGAATTTTAGTTTGTTTTAAATGTTACAGTACCAGGTTTTATTTTATTGATAATTAGTTCAGTAAAAAAAAAAAAATCATGTTGTTAGATTCAGCAATGATTTAGCATAGTAAGAGTTTCATTTCTTCTTTTAGAAGTGTTTCCTATTTACATGCTTATGTCTGCATTAATCCAAGTGACTCATAAATGCCTTGGTTTTTTTCCTTACAAACAAAATTATTCTTCCAGCAATAGATACAACACACTGATATTTACTGTGCTAGGTCGGCAGCCTGACCATTGAAGTGCTGGTTTTTTTCTCTTAAGAGGGAAAAGAAGAGATGTTATCTCTGCAGATTGTTCACATAGCGTCAGTGCTTATCAGTGGGGGAAAATACTGTACTATTTATGGAAGTATTGAATTAATATGACTTAGTATTTTTTACTTGGAATAAGCTTTGATTGCCTTCCTTAAATAAGAAGTCGATGTCAGGGCTGGAGAGATGGCTCCGCAGTTAGCCATAGCAAACAGCACTGGTTACTTTTCAGAGGACCTGGGCTTTGATTCCTAGCACCATGGCAGCTAATACTTGTCTATAATTTCAGTCTCAAAGGATGTGATGTCATCTTCTGCCTCTTCAGGCACCCGTCATATTTATATGATACATACACATGGGCAAACACCCATACACATATAAATAAATAAATAAAATTTAAAAAAGATATTGCTGTCATAGTTTAGTGCTTTTGAAAAGCGTTAGTCACACTAACACATGGAAATTTCAGTAACTTTCGTGGAGATCCCTCTTACTTAAACTAAAGCAAAAACAAAAACACCCCAAACTCATATTTTGGTTAGTGATAAAATAATTATCTGTAGTGCTGGGGTAGTTAAGAGTTTATTACCCAGTGTCCATGGCAGTTAGAGGGATCCAAGGGATCACACCTAACGTACCACATGTGTGTTGTCCATTTTTCTGTGCCTAAACTACATTGGATAAATCCTGTTTTGTCGTCATAGTTCTTTGGCTTTCCCACTGCTCTTTTCTCCGCCCAGTTTTAGGTAAAAGGACATAAAACTTTGTCCTTTAAAAATATGTGATCTGTGTTCTTTAGCACATTTATAGTACACGTCTACCACCTTTATGAAGTTCCCAGACACTTTCCGCACCCCACAGGTAAACTGCCCACTATGCAGCCACTGGCCATTTCCTCCTCCCTCTAATCCAGTGACCACCCATCTCTCTGTCTCTTATCTTACTCTGGTTTGTCAGTGTGTCCTTGTGTTTGTGCGTGCTTGTGCGGGAGTGTGTGGAGGCTAGAGGTTGACCTTGGGTGTGTTGCTCATTGTTCTCCACCGTACTTTTTGAGGACAAGGCCTCTCACTGAACCTGGAAATCACCAGTTGGGCTAGACTGGCTAGCCAGCAAGTCCCAGGGATCCCAGTGTCTCTGTCTCCTTAGGACTGGGATTATAGGTGCCCTTCTGTGCCCTGTTTTTTTGTGGGTGTGGGGCATCCAAACTCAGGTCGTCATTGCTTGTGCGGCAGGCACTTCGCTGATTTCTTGCCAGCCCTGTCCTTTGCATTTAACTAATATGCATTGGTTTATGTTCCTTACAACCAGAGTATCCTACCTTCTAGACTTTGTCAGTTTGGGTCATTAAAAGTCATCCTTGGGAAGAGTCTGTCTTGCTGTTTCTTCTTCACGTAAAATGTTCTCACAGTCCCCCAGTCTTACCTACAGTCTTTTCCTCCCCTCCCCTTCCTAATTCAGTGTTTAGATTTTTATTTTAGCCTTTTGTTGTTTCCACATTTCTTCTTGGCTGGCCTTTGCTGCTTCTGTGGCTGAATTTAGACTTAAAACTCTTTTATCTTTTCAGAATTCCAGACCTGTTTGAATGTTCTCCTAGATGTTCTGTAACCACCTGAAACTGAACCTGTTAAAGCAGAAACTGTTTTCTCACTCTCTGTCCTTCTGTGTGTCTGTCTCCTCTTCTGAGGAAGTGGCACTGCTGTCCATGGGTTTCCTTGGCTTTGTTTTCCACAGGCGGTTGTTTGCTTCTTACACCTGTTACTACCTTTCGTCACTCTGCGGGTCTGCCTACTCCTTCAGATCCATTTCTCCAGCCCTAACTTTAAGTTTGGGATGTTAGCACCCTTTCCTTAGTCCGCTGTTGTGCAAACTAGCTTATAAGGCTAAATATGGACAGTTATTATTTGCGAAAATCAAGCTGTAATTGAATACTGCCTTGCTCATAATCTGCGTGTTCATTACAAATAACCCATGGTATTCAAAACCTAAATTATTTACTACTTGGCCCTTCACAGAACAAATTTCCCTACTCTCAGGCTATTATTAGTTTTCTGTTCTTAGCTTTGTCTACCTTTCTGTTCTACCCAGGTAAACATTGAGAAATCTGAGCACACATCCTCTTGTGTGCATTTTGTGCATAGTAAGTCATTCCTTATAGAGGAAACTGAAGACCATTATCGTGATATAAGATCCCGTATGCCGGTGTAGGTTTGTGTTTTTATTCAGATGGTATCCTTACTTTCCTGGGCTGTCCTTTCCTCTTGTCTTCCTGCAGTTGTTACAGTTAGATGTGCTCTCCGCACCCTCCCCCATGTGCTCATAGTGCTCTTGAGGGGTGGTAGCATCGTGGGAATGCTGAACAGACGATTGGGAGGTGGGCCTTAGTTGAGGCTGGACTCTGGAGTGTTTATCTTGTTTCCGCTCCCCCGCCCCTTCCCCCCGAGTTCTTGCCTCCTGTCTGCCATGAGTTGTGCAGCTTTTCTTCACCATGTCTGGCCCCCAGGATATTCTGCTTCACCATGCAACAGAAACAGCATGGAATATAACATATGAAACCATGTGTGAGCCCAGCATTCCTTGGTCAGCATTGTGTCACAGTGACAGTAGTGACTAGTGAGTTGTCTCACATTCTAGATTATGTCGCCTTCCCTGCTTCTTCACTCCACCCATGGCTTTTGTTGTGTTTAATAACCTGTTGTGCAGTTTTACCCGCTAGATAGTATTCTTCTAGTAGTCTAAAAGCCCAACAGGGCCGTGCACTGCAGGGAGATGTTACATCCATGTAATTACAGATACTGGTTGAATTGTTGATTTCAGTTGTCATGTAGATCAGAGTTAGTTGCTTTTCTCATTGCTGTGATGAAACCCCTTACAAAAGCAGTGTAACAGTTTATGGCTCGAGAGGGAACAGTCTGCCATGCATGGTGAGGCAGGCATAGCAGCAGGTGTGTGAGGTGGTTGGTCACATTGTGTCTGGTCAGGAAGCAGAGAGAAGAATCTTAGTGCTCCACTTGTTTTCTGCATTCTGTTTCATCTGGGATTCCAGCCCATGGCATGGTGTTGCCCACGTTCAGGAGGGTTAAACCTCTCTGGAAATGTCTCCATAGACACTCAAACATAAGATCCTAAGTTGCTTCCAAATCTTGCCAGGTTGACAATTAAAATGAACCATCACAGAGGGTATGGGCATCAGAGTAAGACAAGCCATTGAAAGGAACTTGATTCCATAACTGTTTACCCACTAACTAATGATTTCCCTACTTATCCATGTAGACATTTTCTTCCTCTTCTATATTAGAATCCATTGGCTTCCAGTAAATACTGTGTGGTAATACCAGCTAGGCGTCCAAAGCTCTGTCCTACATAGTGCTTATGTAAGGAACAGTTTAGATGGAGTGTGCTGAATTGATTCATTACTGTAGGATTTTATTCCAAAAGTATGGGGTTGCTCTCTTTAAAATTTGCAGTAGAAATGGAGTGCTACTGTGTCACTAACAGTTAGCTATCTATACTGTTTACCTACTGGACGAATACTGCCTGGTTTTGGTTTGGTTTGGTTTGTGGCATGTAGGTACTCCTGGTAGTAAGATGTGTAGCAGTAGCAGCAAACACTTGAATGTTTCTCATATGCCAGCCACTGTTCTAAGCACGGTGCACACATTAACTTATTTAATCTCTGTAATGATCCTCTGAGGAAAGATTCTATTATTCTTCTTGTACAGATGAGGAACTTGAGGCACAAGGAATTGAAATAAATTTAGCAATGTATAGCTGGGAAGAGTTAGGTGTAGAATTTAAATCCAACTGGCTCTAGTTCAGTGGTTCTCAATCTTCCTAATGCTGCGACCCTTTAATACAGCTCCTCATGTTGTGTCCCCAACCGTAAAATTATTTTCATCACTACTTAATTTGTTACTTAACTGTAATTTGCTACTGTTATGAATCATAGTGTCAACATCTGTGTTTTTCCAGTGGTCTTTGGCAACTTCTCTTGAACCACTGCTCTAGGGGGATTGATTTAGGGACTTGACTATGCTAGACTCTGAATGGATCACGAACATATCAAGTGTAAAGCCCTTGCGTGCCTTCAGTTTTCTTATAACATAGAGTTTGGGGTCATCAGGAAAGAATGACATGAAAACTAATGTGCTAAGTAGTAGAAAATCAATAGGATTGGATGAAGTCGATTTTTTTTTTTTGTATTGCTTTTAGTAGGCTTAAAACATATGCAGCTATACAGAAGATTGCACAGGTCTAAGTGCACATCTAGGTATATACACTTCCACCTAGATTAACTACAGAACTCCCTCTGCCCCTCCACGGAGAACCCAGGGCCTTGTTTTTCATCATTATTTCAGAAGCCTTTTTTTGGGGGTGGGGTGGGGTGGGGAGTTGGTTTTTGAAACAAGATTTCTCTGTGTAGCTTTGACTGTCCTAGAACTTGCTCTGTAGACCAGGCTGGCCTCAAACTCAGAGATCCGCATACTTTTGCTTCCCAAGTGCAGAAATTAAAGGCATGTGCCACTACCACCCTTCTCAATTCTTTTAAATGCCTCCCCACTCAGTAACTACTCTATCCTTTACTTTGATTTATTTTATTTAAAAATGTGTTTATTACTCTTGACTCCTATGAGTTTGTTTTTTCTATTGGAGTATAAGTTTGGTTTTGTTACCATTCCATTTCCTTGCCCAGCATAGTGCATGATATAAAGTAAATGTTTTATATCATGCAATATATATATAAAATATATCATTCAAAACACATAAAATATATCATGCACAATTTATAAAACAATTATTTTATTATTATTTTTTATTTTTATTTATTTTTTATTTTTTTCCATGATATTTATTGAGCTCTACATTTTTCTCTGCTCCCCTCCCTGCCTCTCCCCTCTCCCCTTCAACCCTCCCCCAAGGTACCCATGCTCCCAATTTACTCAGGAGATCTTGTCTTTTTATACTTTCTACTTCCCATGTAGATTAGGTCTATGTAAGTCTCTCTTAGTGTCCACATTGTTGTCTAGGTTCTCTGGGATTATGGTTTGTAGGCTGGTTTTCTTTGCTTTATTTTTAAAAACCACCTATGAGTGAGTACATGTGATAATTGTCTTTCTGTGTCTGGGTTACCTCACTCAAAATAATGCTTTCTAGTTCCATCCATTTTCCTGCAAAATTCAAGCTGTCGTTATTTTTTCCTGCTATGTAGTACTCCATTGTGTAAATGTACCACATTTTTTTTTTTATCCATTCTTCAATTGAGGGGCATTTAGGTTGTTTCCAGTTTCTGGCTATGACAAATAAAGCTGCTATGAACATAGTTGAGCACATGTCCTTGTGGTACGATTGAGCATCTTTTGGGTATATACCCAAAAGTGGTATTACTG
Organism: Ondatra zibethicus; assembly: GCA_004026605.1. Lineage (NCBI taxonomy): Eukaryota > Metazoa > Chordata > Mammalia > Rodentia > Cricetidae > Ondatra > Ondatra zibethicus. The sequence continues at coordinate 44,677 of PVIU01005622.1, read as the reverse complement.
GGTCTTGAGGAAGGTTGTTTCCTAATTTTCTGAGAAATCGCCACACTGACATCCATACGGGTTGTACCAGTTTGCATTCCCACCAGCAATGCAGAAGTGTTCCCTTTTCCCCCACAACCTCTCCAGCATAAGTTGTCATCAGGGTTTTTGATCTTGGCCATTCTTACAGGTGTAAGAGGGAATCTCAGAGTTGTTTTGATTTGCATTTCTCTGATGACTAAGGATGTTGAACATTTCCTTAAGTGTCTTTCAGCCATTTTAGATTCCTCTGTTGGGAGTTCTCTGTTTAGGTCTGCGCTCCATTTTTTTTTATTGGATTACATGATCTTTTGGTGTCCAATTTCTTGAGTTTTTTGTATATTTTGAAGATCAGACCTCTGTCTGATGTGGGGTTAGTGAAGATCTTTTCCCATTCTGTAGGCCGTCGTTTTGTTGACCATGTCCTTTGCTTTACAGAAGCTTTTCAGTTTCAGGAGGTCCCATTTACTGTTTCTCTCAGTGTCTGTGCTGCTGGGGTTCTATTTAGGAAGTGGTTCCCTGTGCCAATGTGTTCAAGTATACTTCCCACTTTCTCTTCTATAAGTTTCAGTGTGGCTGGCTTTATGTTGAGGTCTTTGATCCATTTGGAGTTGAGTTTTGTACGTGGTGATAGATATGGGTCTATTTTCATTTTTCTACATGTTGATATCCAGTTATGTCAGCACCACTTGTTGAATATGCTTTCTTTTTTGCATTTGATATTTTTTGCTTCTTTATCAAATATCAGGTGTTCTAAGATGTGTGGATTGATATCTGGGTCTTCTATTTGGTTCCATTGGTCCTCCTGTCTGTTCTTATGCCAGTACCAAGCTGTTTTCAGTACTGTAGCTCTGTAGTATAGTTTGAAGTCAGGGATTGTGATGCCTCCAGAAGTTCTTTTGTTGCCCAGGATTGTTTTGGCTATCCTGGGTTTTTTGCTTTTCCAAATGAAGTTGAGTACCGTTCTTTCAAGGTCTTTGAAGAATTTTGTTGGGATTTTGATGGGCCAATTATTTTATTATTAAGTTTATTGAAAACCACATGATTGTTGTGAACTGAATTATATGGTGCTCAGGTATTGTTTTGGTTCTAGGTGCTTAGGATAGGTGATTAGTCTTGGTAAGGATACTTTTAACATTTTTCAAAAATTATTTTATGTGTAGAAATGTTTAACCTGTACATATATGTCTGTATATCACATTTGTGTTTGGTGCCCATGGAGGCCTGAAGAAGGCATCAGATTCCCTTGCACTGGAAATAGTGACCATTGTATGGACCAAACCCTGGCTGTTTCAAAGAGCAGCTAGTGCTCTTAACTGCTGAGCCACCTCTCTAGCCCTGACTTCTTTTCCTCCCTCCACAGGGTTTCTTTTTTCTTTTTCACAGGGTTTCTTTGTGTAGTAGCCCTGGGTGTCTTGGAACTTGTTCTATAGACCAGGCAGGCCTTGAACTGACAGAGATCTGCCTGCCTCTGCCTCCTGAGCCCTGCAGTCAAAGGTGTGCGCCCCTGCCGCTCCTGCTTAGCCTTGACTTTTACATTTAGTATGATACTTATGCCAGTTTTAAAAGTAGAACTATGTAGGCGCTGTGCTTAGTTTGTGCTGATCATTGCTCCTGTGAGTGTTGGAAAGCTGGAGAAGGTTGCTATCGAGTGAGAGATAATGGCAGCTTATCTGTTGGATTGCCTTACTAAGACCAGTTTCTATGTTTATCTCAGCCTCTCAGCTTACACTCTTGATGATCCTTTGGGTTATCGCAGACAGTTGCAAAATAGTAAATGATTGTTCTTTGTGGAGAGAGAATTGTGATAGAGACAGAATAAATTCATCAATCATTAGTTCCTTTATGGCTGTAGTTAATTGCTTTTGTAGTCCTTTGGTTGAAAACAATGAAAAATCTGCTTGCTTATCTTTATTAGGTTTAAGAAAAATGAAGCTATAGGGCTCTGGCTAGAAGCCCTGCTGTTTACTTTTATCTTTTTAATGTTATTTTTGGCAATGCTGGGAATCATATCAGGAACTCACATATCTAGGCCAGCACTCTGCCATTGAGCCCTAACCTAGAAGTCATTTTAATTCTAACTTATTCATGTAGAGGAGAAAGAAATTTTGAGGTGAATGTAATTCTATAGTTTTGATTTTCCTTTTTGGTCTCTTTTGTTTTACAAAGAAATTAGGTTATAGAGTAGTTTACCACTCAATAAAAACCAAGACAGCCTGCTCAGCTCACTGGTTACTGTTTCTTTTGCATCTTGCCAGGGTAGAATTACCTAGGGAGCTTTTTAAACAGATATGTGCTTGTTGTAACCCCACCTACAGCTTTGATTTTTATTAGATTTGAGGTGGCGCTGAGACGTGTAGAAGGGTTGCAGAAACAAGGCAAATGGTAGACACACAGTAGTATTCTTTTCTTCTTAAAATCTTAATGAATTTTCCAAAGACTTTATTGTGCTATTATGCCCTTTTCTCATTTTTTTCTTTTAAAATAGTGGACTTCTGGATTTACTAAAAAATATGAATAAAACATATAATTGGTTCCTTATAACTCCCGTTCTCCCTTGCTCATACCCTTCGTATACATTGCATCAATGAGGTGCATTTTTATAATTAATGTTTATAATTACAATGTTGATATTAACCAAAGGCTGTTGTTTATCATTCCTTATTGTGATTGAGGCTCAGGCTGTTTTGTCTGTTTTGACTATCAATTGAGGAGATCATGTTATTGCTATTAAAATAGCATATAGAATTATTTTACTACCCTCATATCCATCTTTTATCTGTTCACCAGTCACCACTATACGGTGACAAACCTGAGCTTTTTAATGTATAGTTTTGTCTTTGTCAGAGGTCATATAGTTGTAATCTCACAGTGTGTAGCATTTTGTTTTTCCTTCACTAAGCAATGTATATCTAATGTTCCTTCATACCTTTTCTTAGATTGATATGATTTTTCTTTTCTCTTTATGGATATTTTCAGAGTCTCACTGTATATCCTAGGCTAATATTAAACTTAGGATTCTTCTTGCTCCATCATGCTAAGGTCACTTAATTTTGAATGTTTTGCTTGTGTACATGTATGTGTGCTTGTATGCGTGCATATGTGCATATGTACCATGGTAGTGCCTTGTGCCTTCAGAGTCAAGAGGGCATCAGATACCTTGGAACTAGAGTTTGAGATGGTTGTAAACCACCTTGTGGGTGCTGATAATTCAGACCCAGTCTTCTGGAAGAACAACCTCTTAACCGCTGAGCCGTCTCTCTAGCCCACCATGTTCTTATTGAGTTTTAGAAACTCTTTAAACAGTTTGCATGCATGTCTTTTATCAGATAATGAGTTTTTGCAAGTATTTTTCAGACTTTTTTTTGTAGAACAGATATTTTTAATTTTAGTAAAGCTCAGTTTTGCCTTAATAGTCTATTTAGTGTGTGCATGTCAAGCAATTTTTTTCAAGGTCACTTAGATTTTTGTTATCTTTAGAAGTTCTGTAGATTCACATTTTCTTTGGGTGTGTGAATATTATATTAATTTGTGAGTTTTGTGCTTTTGACATAATTGCATAAAGTTGCTTTTTAATTCATTTTCTTGTACATGGGCATCTAGGTGTTCTAGCCATTTTTATAAAAGATTATCTTGTCTTTTGTTTTTCTGTTATAGATTATTTTAATATTTATTTATTTGTATTCATGTCTGTGTGGGACACACATGCAGGTGCCTGCAGAGGATATCAGATCCCCTGGACTGGAGTTACAGGAGCTGTGAGCCATTTGGCATAAGTATGGGGAATTGAACTAGGGTTTCTGGAAAAGCAGCAAGCACTCTTAACTACTGAGCCATCTTTTTGGCCCCTTAATTTTCTGTTTTGCAGTGTGGGGTGTCAAGCCTAGGGCCTTGCAAGTACTGAGTTACATCCATAGCTCTTGCCATTGCTCTTTGATGTTTTCTCAAGGAATACTACTAAGCCAGAATTATGATAATTAAAAATAAAGAAAACTGAAGTTCTTATAATTAATATTTTGACTATATATTATGCCTTTAAAGTAGCTTAACAGGGCTTGAGAGATGGCTGAGCAGTTAAGAGCATTTGCTGCTGAAGACCTGAGTTTGATACCTATCCCTCATATGGTAGCTTACAACTCCAGACCCAAGGAATCAGGCTCCCCACTTCTGCTCCTCATGGGCACCAGGCATTCACATACACATGCATACACACAGGCAAAACACATACATACATATGTGAACTAAATAAATCTCAGAAACGTAGAAAAAAATAAGGGTATTAGTCTAAACAAGAATAAACTGCATGCTTGCACTGTTTGGTGTCATTTTGTTATGCTTTGTGTCTAGAGTAGATTTATTTAAGGGAGTTTAATGAGTATTTAGAATAATTACATTTAAAAGATAGAAAGTGAGAAACTCGTTACTATATTCAACAGGTTCAGCAATTTCTAAAAGCAACAACTGACATTGCATGTGATATATTTCCTGTTGTTTTATCATCTTTACCCCTTGGTAGATCTTTAGCTCCCCGAGTTAACAGAGGAACACTTCACAGTATAATTAAGAAAAGCTTACCTGTTTTCAGGTTAGCACTGGGTAGCTGAGATGGATAAACAGGAGTTCTTAAGATTAATATCCTGAGTAAAAGCTGTTTGGCTCCAGGAACTGACTAATAACCAAGCATATCCACGGAACAGGTAGTGAAGTGCTTAGTGGTCAGGACCCAATAGAAACGACCTGTGGAGTCACCAAAAGTTTGGAATTTTAATGAAAGCAAATTTGGTGTTTAGGTTGATTGTATTTCTATATTTAAGAACATGTGTATCTGAGAGTGACTCTAAGGATTGGAGTGTATCATGGTTTCGATCTTTTCGTACTTGTGTCTTTCTGAAACCTACTAGGTTGCATAGATTCATTTTAACTTAAATTTCCTCAGAACTATGTAATGATTAAACGAATCATGGCACCTCTAATTCATGATATCCTGAGGATGTTAAAACATAACAGCAACAGCAATTAGAATTAGAGATCAGCCTTAAACAAGTGTTCTTAATGTGGGCATTGTCTTATTGTTTCTATTGCTGTGAAGAGACACCGTAACCCTGGCAACAGTTATAAAAGAAAATTTTAATTGGGGCTGGCTTACAGTTTCAGAGGGTTAGTTATTATCTTCACAGTGGTGTGCAGGCAGACATGGTGCTGGAGAAGGAGCTGGGAATTCTACATCTTGATCTGCAGACAGAAGAAGGAAACTGTGTCATACACTGTCCATAGCTTGAGCAGATGAGACCTCAAAGCCTGCCCCCACAGTCACATACTTCCTCCAATAAAGCCACACCTCCTAATTGTTGACAGGGGTTTCTGTCCTGCCTGATCCTGCAGCCGTTTAGTCCCAAATAAACACACAGAGGTCTACATTAATCAAAATTGATTGGCCTAATAGCTCAGGCTTCTTATTAACTCTTATAACTTATATTAGCCCATAATTTTTGTCTGTGTTAGTTATGTGGCTTGGTACCTTTTTTGGCGAGGCAGTCACATCTTGCTTGCTGTGTCTGGCTTCCTCTGTGTCTGGGTGACAACTGTAGACTGACTCTTCCCAGAATTCTCCTGTTCTCATTGCCCCACCTCTACTTCCTGCCTGGTCGCCCTGCCTGTACTTCCTGCCTGGCTACTGCCAATCAGTGTCTTACTAAACCAATACGAGTGACAAATCTTACAGTGTACAAGCATTATTCCGCAGCAATATATTTTGGTTTTTGTCACATGTCTAGAAAATGAAATACTGGGTCAGAGTATGGTTTCACTGTTTTATTTTGAAAAAGAAACGGTGTTTAAACTTAATATGTACATATGTTTTGGGGATGTGGAATTTAGTCATCTGTGTTAACAGTGGCTGATTTGTGTGTATGGGTTTGCACCTTTTTTTGCAACTACAGATCTTTATGACGCTGTCCTGACAGATAGATTGAGACTCACTTTAATGGGGATAATCAGCTAGCTTTAGTTCTCTTCCAGGTAGTTTCACTAGAATGGCAAGATTAGTCCTTGCCATTAACCAGTTTCTTTTCCTCTTATTTAGTGATTTCTCCCCCTAGAGTCTTTTGCTTTAGGTTTTGGGAATAATCTTAAATGATTTAAAAAAAAAAAAAAACAAAACCCAACAACTACATTTGAGGACTATGGGTACCTTATAAGCTTAGTGACGGAAGTCAATGTTTGCCTGGAGTGTAAAAGAACTTCTATCCCCTGGACTGTACCTCTTCCACCAAAACATTTGAAGATGCATAGTTTTGTTATATCTCTTGTTAAAATCTTGAATATTTTGAAATGCACTTAATACACTTAATCTACCTTAGTTTGGCGATATGGAACACTGTAGAGTGGTGTTTGTTTCCCTTTGTGACTGGGAGGCTACCCCTGTGGGAACAGTACAGAAGAGAATGGTACATAATTGTTAGCCTTAAAGTATAGCTTACTGAATGTATATCACTTTCCCACCATATTGAAGTTGAAACTTCTTAAATCAAAGATACTGTTGAATTCGTGTCTTAGGGTTACAATTGCTGTGATGAAACACCATGATCAAAGCAACTTGGGGAGGGAAGAGTTTATTTAACTTCTGCTTCCACTTCACTGTCATTAAAGAAAGTTAGGACAGAAACTTAACCAAGGCAGGATCCTGGAGACAGGAGCTGATGCAGAGATCATGGAGGAGTGCTGCTTACTGGCTTGTTCAGCCTGCTTTATTATAGAACTCAGGACCACCAGCCCAGGGATAGCCTTATCCACAGTGGCCTGGACCCTCCCCCATTGATCACTAATTAAGAAAATGCCCTATAGCTGGATTGTATGGAAGCATTTTCTTAATCGCAGTTCCCTCCTTTCAGATGACTCTATCTTGTATCAAGTTGACATAAAACTATCCTGGACATTTGGAAACTATGCATTTGCTAATTTGCAAGATAAAATATCATAGGCAATTTGTGGATGAGAGGAATGATTGAAATAAATTTCTTTTCTTTTTCTGACCTGTAACTTATTAACAATTGGAAGGTGAAAGTAGATTGAACACCAAGTGTTTGAAATTATCATTGTGGTAATTTGACTATGAAATGTCCCCTGCAGACTTGGTTCCCAGTTTGTGGTGCAACCTTTGCTGGAGGAAGTCTATCACTGGAGGCCACTTTTGAGATTGTATAGCCTCACTCTGCTTCCAGTTAGCTCCCTCTAAATCATGTTTGTGATGAATGGTGATCTTCCAGCCCCTGCTACCATGCTTGCCACTTGCTTCTGTGCTTCCAGCTACTGTGTTGAACTCTTGGGTTTTTCAAGATAGAGTTTCTCTGTGGCTTTCGAGCCTGTCCTGGAACTAGCTCTTGTAGACCAGATCTGCCTGCCTCTGCTTCCTGAGTGCTGGGATTAAAGGCGTGCGTCACCACCCCCAGCTGTAGCTACCTTTTACTACACATTTTCTTCCCTTTCCTGCATACTTTTACAGCTTACTTTGAAGACTGTCATAGACAGTTGTCAGGAGAAAAGGATGCTGCAGAAGGAAACAGTGGCAACACAAATTGATCTTATTATCTCAGCTTAGATGATTTTTAAAAATTAAAGCAGCATATGTGTTTTCATCTCACTCATTGACATTGTTTTCTAAATGTAGCTTGATAAGCTGCCAGATTGTACAAATAAGTTGTCTAATTAGGAGCTCTTCACTTCTTATCAACTGTAAGTCCAACTGAAATAACTGAGCAGAGATGACAATATCTGAAAAGGGTCAAAGTAGACATTTGGGCCATCCAAAGATGAGATTGTTTCCTACCATTATGTCTCTCTTAGCTTCTGACATTTCCAGTAGTAAGCAATATGGGAGATGTTCTATTAAGGGTGTCCTCATATTTTCTTTCACAACCCACTATCGAAGTCAGCAGCCATACTTCTCAGGCAAGTGAGTGTAGGACTGTGCCATTTGACAGCCTTATTTACTAAGAACCCAGGTAGCATCTCTTCTAGTGCAGCTTCAGGAGGGAGAGACACTAGTGGCTTCGCTCTGTGAACTGACACGGTCAGCACACTCGTCCTTCGATGTGTCTTCTTTGCATAGCATTGTTAGATTTTCTTGTCTTTCCCTCTCCCCTGCTAGCAGGAAAAGAGTTGGGGACCTTAAACCAGTTTTTACTGGAAGATAATGACAAATATAAAAGTGAATATGGATTTGATTCTATATGATTAAAATTGGTTATTAGTTAACATCTTTTTAAAAACTTTCATTGTATTTATTTTTGGTTTTGTTTGTTTGTTTTCTTTTGAGATAGGGTTTCTCTTTGTAGCTCTGTCTGTCCTGGAACTCACTCTATGGATCACACTGACCTCGAACTCAGAGATCCTCTTACCTCTGCCTTGAGTGCTGGGATTAAAGACCCAGCACTGTGGCAACATGTCTTTTCAAATGTAGTTTCCTAGACTGTTCTGTAAAAGTTAATAACTGAGCAATGGTTGCCATAAATTTTGCATACTTACAGTGACAAATAAATTCATTAATAGCAAGTAGGGAGGGACATTGGAAGTGGAGGGTTGTGGGAAGTGGATAGGTCTTTCTGCATATATGCAGCAGGTATTTAAGTTGCTGACACTGTTTTTGTGTGGCACTGGCACACAAGAGCAGCCCTGTACTTCCCTCCCCTCCCCTCTCCCTTTCCTTTCTCCTTTTTCCTTCCCTCTCTCCCACTCTTTCTTTCCTACCTACCTGTGGGTAAGGTTGATTTTAGATTTTGGGATTTGGGATGAAATCTGTAGAGAGGAGAAAAGAAAGTTTTTTCAAGTAATTTATGATTTGAAAGAACTGTAGAAGAAAGAGTAACCGGAGATTTAGTTGACAATTGTTTGGATTGATTTCTTTTTCTTTTGGTTTTTTTTGAGACAGGGTTTCTCTGGATCTTTGGAGCCTATCCTGAAACTAGCTCTTGTAGACCAGGCTGGCCTCAAACTCGCAGAAATCCACCTGCCTCTGCCTCCCGATTAAAGGCGTGCTGGGATTAAAGGCGTGCGCCACCACTGTCCGGCATTTGGGATTGATTTAATGGTTATAAAAATATTGCACGCTCATGGGAATGAGGAGAGTTTATATGGTGAATGATTACTGATGTGAGGGTGTGATGATACAGTGTTGGGTGGGCAGGCCCTGTGCTGTGCAGGAACTGCTGCTGCGTGTCTTTGGAGTCTGTTCAGAATAGGAGTTGGGGAATGGTGTGCTTGCTACCTTACCGTTTCTATTTATATAATTTGATATGTAAAGTATTAAAGTAGTTCATAAGCTAAGGACATTTTTGTTTAATATCTGATTTGTAAGCAAATTTATACTTTTGAATTTATAAGAAGTACAATATTTTTATGAAACTACTATGTAAGTTAGTAAGATCTGCTCTTCATATTCCCCTTTGCTTATAGAAAAATTATGCTTGCCTGATTTCCATTCATGTTCTTTCTGTTCTTGAAAGAGTAACAGCTGACCTCAAACAGCTGATTATTGCTTTGTATTGTGATAAATTTGCTTAAATGTTTTGTTTTTACTATGTAATCTTGAATAATTTTAAGTTTGTTTTGAGCTTTAGCCCTCTCCTGATTTCAAATTGGTCTTTAATCTCCCTTTTAGGATTATGGCTTAGCTTAGATGAGATACTGTTTGATAGCATACTTTGTATAGCATACAGTGCTTCATAAACATACTGCTTGTGGTGTTGGTCCTAGGCAGGGTTGTCAAATAGTTTAGTTGTCTTTGTCTTATCTTTTAAAGCCTAACTTGTTTATTGCAGTTACTTCAGCTGTATGTGGTTTCTGAAGTGCACTGGCTTCAGTTACTTGACAGTCTGCTGTGTGCTTAGGTGTGAAATGGGGGTCATTCCAAGAAAGATGTGATGAATATGAGTGTTGCCTTCGTGGCATGGATTCTAGTTATTGAATTGTGATTAGAAAACACGTAGGATCACCTGGAGTAAGGAGTAACCCAGAGAATGCAAACCCTGCTGTCAGTGATATTTAACAGCGATTTTTAGCTTAATAATTTTCCACTTTAAAATATGTGTAAAAACAGACTTAAACTTGTGATGTGCTATGGGAAAGAGGTGTTGTGGGATATTTTTATACACTGTATGAAAATGCATTGCCGTGATTGGTGTGATTAAAAAGCTGGACAGCCAAAAGCTGGTCAGGACGTATAGGTGGGTCTTTTCTGCAGAGAGAGAGAGAATGAGAGAGAGAGAGAGAGAGGGGAATCTAGGCCAGCGTCAGATACCAAGAAGACATGGAGGGAGTTGGACATAAGGAAGCAGAATGAAAGAAAGGTAAAAAGCTACAGACAAAATGTAGGTTAATGTGAAAGGGGTTAATTTAAGTTAAAGAACTAGAGGGACAAGCCTAAGCTAAGGCTGAGGTTTCATAATTAATAAGAAGTCACCATGTCGTTATTTGGGAGCTGGCAATACAGAGAAAGACTCATTACGAAGAAGTTGGGTTGATATTTCAGTGGAAGGCAGAATCTAGTGAGCCTCTAGCTTGTGTCCTTTGGAATGAAAGGGATGGGTGGTAGGTCTCAAACAGACTTAACCCATTGTGAGACATGTAGAGTGTTAATTCTGCTGCTACACTTGGGTTTGTGGCTGGGCAAGATACAGACCCTTATTGAATCAGAATCAGAGATCCTAGAGTAATTGTTTGCTTTTATACTGTAAGCATTTGCAGCTGATTCTTTCCTTTCATGCATGGCATATTATCACATTGATAATCTGGAAACTTAGCTTCCTTAAAGGAAAAAATGCCATCTATCAACCTTCCTTCTCAAAATTGAGCAGCTTGGGAAGCTCATTGAAAATTTAAAGATTGTGAAAGTGCCTTGTACACACTGCAGAACTTTTAGATCCAGTGGTCAGTACTTGCTTCTAAAATCTGTATTGTAATTATTTCAAGTGTGGGGATAGAGCAATTGGAATATTTGGGCTTGGTTCTATTCTAGTTCATGGAAGCTAGAAAAAACATAGAAAATATGCTTGATTCTCTGATTTTTAGTAAAATAATACTGAAGTTTAGTCTTAAATTAGTGCAGTTCATTCTTGTTTTGGAGTTGTTGCTTGTTTTAAAGTACAGTTATACTTCTAAGAGAAGATAAAAGTAAGTTAATTAAAATTAGTTCAAAACAAGTATAGCTATTTCCAAGTAAAATTTTGGGTAGCTAGTAGGTTCTGTTACCAGACTCTTCTGTGAAATATTTAAACTTTCCAGTTTTGTTGAACACAGTTAGGTTTTTGGACCTGGAGAGCATTGTGTTGTCTTGATAGCAAATGCCGAAGCATGTTGTTGGAATAGAATAACTATTCTGCCTGTGTTAAACCCATGTGTGGCAAACACTGACCTGTTTTCAGTAAGTCTAGGATTATATTTTACTGTTGTAAAAGCATTTATATGCTTTCCCCTCAGGATTTGGATCTGACAGTGGCAAGCATAGAAAAAAGGAAAGGCACTGTTACGTTCGACACGAAGTGTAGTCAGTTCTCAGATTGTAACTGCTTGAATGGTCTTTGTAAATCCTGGAGCAAACATTTGCTGAGCACTTTCCTTTTCCTAAATCCTGTGCTAATAATAAGCAGAAGGGAAATGATGAAGATAACCTCTGTTTTCATAAGAGCTCCCAGTGAAGTGAGGGACTGATGCTTTTACTAAGTATAGAACATTGTGATAAGCACTGCAGTCGGCCACAGACAGAGAGGTAAAAGAGCTTAGCGGAGAGGGAGGGTCTTGTTCTTTTCTGTTCAGTAAGTCAAAATCCAAAGAATATAAATTATTGTGCTGTTAAAAACAAACAAACAGAAAAGCCAATGCTACTTGCCAGTGTTAGCATTCCTCACAAGAATCCTTTGAAGCAGCACCATGTTGTCTTACAGATAGCCAGCTATGGTAGAGTGGATGCTTCAAGAATGGTGTTATCCATCAGTTGGCTGAATTCCTTTGTTTTACTTGGAACCTGGGCAGGCAAGGAGAAGGTCTTCAAGTATTGTTCTTGGCCACTTTTCCTGTGTCTTAGTGTTTGACAGCAGTGGCAGCAGGCACGCAGTAAAAATAGTAGGTAGCACCCTCTAGTGTTTTGTAGCTCTTGTGTAGGTCTATTTACTGGGACAGTTAGTTTTACAGTATTTATGTTTCCTGAGGATTCCTCAGCCTTTCAAGGCAGCTGACCTTGCAGCTTATGGGCCTAAGTTTTGGGTGTCTCCGCCCTTCAGAGCAGCAGTTGGTATAGCTTGCTTTGGCCACTGTCATGACTGCCTACTTGGTAGGTAGCTACCACTGCCTTTGTTTGATTGTTTGTTTTGGTTTTTGTTGATGCTTCTACTGGCCCTTGGGCCACAGCCCATTTTGTAGCCAACCTCTTCTGTAACTGTCAGTGCACCTGGCCTCTTCTCTGCGTTTGAAACTCTGCTTGGCCACTGTTTAGCTCTGCCTCTGCTGTCTGTCTCTGCTGGGCAGGTGTGTAGCTCCACGCCCCTGCTGCGGATCAAGGCAGGTGTGGGTTTGACTTGATTTTCCAATTCAGCTGGTGGATTGTCCTCATCTGCTGTTGTCAAAGCAACTGGAAACTCTGCAGCCTCTTAGCTGGTATACTGTTGCTGCCACCACATTGTCACCTTCAGTGCTGCTGTGGCCACTTCCTGTCTCTCATGTCACTACTGCCCTCTTTCTACTACCAGCTCAGTTTGCTCTAATAGAAGCAGGCAAGCAAAGCCCATCCAAGAAATTGTTTTTACTGAGCCTAATGTTGCAACATAAGGGGAGGCAACACAGAAGTGTATATTAGTTGGCTCAAAAAGTGAGCCAGATAGTCTTCTTATATAGGTACTTTCATTGGTGAAAGGGGCACTTCCACCAATCACAAGAAATCTTTCATACAAATGAGGGTTTGTGTTGATACCAGTTATGGTATCGTCCTTTGTGTGCCAGTCACAGCAATCCTTTTGCTAGGCCACAGGGAAAGTGGTAATGATTGCAGGGTCTCCTAGAGCTGGCCTTCTTAAACATTTTCTTCTTGCGACTGGTTTTTGTTTGTAAATTTTTTTTTTTTTGCCACGTCAGGTGTATCACCATCTAAAATAGGTATAGGGTATCAGCAAGATTGCCAAGTGGGTAAAGGCACTTACTGTATGAGCCTTGTGATGTGAGTTCAATCCCTGGATCCCACAGTGGTGGGAGAGAAACCACTCCCAAAAGCAAGAGTGTACATAGACACTGAAAACAATGAAATTTTAAAATTCTAAAACAAATATGCATATTATATCATACATTTACTTTTAATAAGTCAAGTATAGGAGCTGGAGAGATAGCTCAGCAGTTAAGAGCACTGGTTGTTCTTCCTAAGGTCCTGAGTTCAATTCCCAGTAACCACATGGTAGCTCACAACCATGCAGGCAGAACATTGTATACGTAATAAATAAATAAATAAATCTTAAAAAAGTCAAATGTATTTCAGAAAATTCTTTTTTTAAAAAGATTTATTTATTTATTATGTATACAGTATTCTGTGTACATACATACATGCACCCCAGAAGAGGGCACCAGATCTCATTACAGATGGTTGTGAGCCACCATGTGGTTGCTGGGAATTGAACTCAGGACCTCCGGACCTCTGAGCCATCTCTCCAGCCCTATTTCAGAAAATTCTTTAAGTATAGTTTTACCACTTACTAAAGACAAAAATCAAATTTGCACACTGAGATGGATGTTTATTTTTACATAAATAATTAAATCCGTGAATATTTGGTGCTACATGAGTATCTTCAGAATTTTTGTTTGCAGTAGGATTGGGCTTCTATGTGCTAGGTGAGCACATGGCCGCTGAGCTACACCTCCTGCTTCTGCGTTTTCATAGTTGAATAGTTTGATTTTATGATGGTCAGTGCTGAGATTACTGCTTTGCATAAATACATGGGACAGAATGGTAGAAGTACATTGACATAGTGTCACTTACGGCAGGAGTTAGTATTATCCCAGAAATGAGCCTTTGGATAAATCTGTGGGGATTATGATAATTGAGGGGAGAAGACCCGTCTGCTGTAGGTTGTCCCATCCCCTAAACTTGGGAGGCTAGAGTATAAAATGGAGAAAGTGGCTGAACACTAGGATGCGTGCAGTTAATTTCCCTGCTTCAAACTCTTGTGCTGTGACTTTTCTGTCATAGTGTTCTGGACCTGTGCTGTGAGCTTGTGATAGAATTGTGGGATACTGAATAGTGCCTTCCTAAAATTGTCTGTTTTTAAGATTTCTGTTTGCCTGCATGTGTCATGACATGTGTGCCTGGTACCTACAGACATCAGAAGAAGAGGGTGGGTGTTGGATCCCTTGGAACTGGAGTTACAGGTAGTAATTATAAGTCCAGCACGTGGGTTCTGGGACTTAATCCTAGGTCCTCTGCAAGAGCAACAATTGTTCTAAATTGCTGAGCCATCTCTCTAGCTTCAACAACAGTTTAAAAAACATTCTAATACATACATTCTAATATAATACATGTTGAGGGATGATGGTAGAAAAATAAGAAAAGTCCTTGTTTTCTGTAATTAAACTTGTTTCTGTAAGAGCAGAAAACTTGGTACATATAGTAAAAAAGACTGTAGTTCATAGTGTCCAGTAGTCTTCAGTGTGAATCGGGGTGTTTCAGGCAGTATTTCTTGGTTGGCAGTTGGCAGCACAAAGTGCTGCTGCTGTGTGTTGAGAACCAGCGCTGCAGGAAATGAGTGAGCACCGTGCAGCACAGGCTAGCCCTACGGGAGCGAGTTCAGTCAGTTGTTTTCTGCTTGGTTGATTTTTCTCTACTGCTTTAGATAGGGTTATGGGGGTCTGAACTTTTTTAATTTAATAAAGGGTTTACTTACAAATTGCCCTGGAATTTTTAAAAATGCTATTGCTAATTAGAATTGATCACTTTATCTGATTTCCTGGTATTTTCTTTCTTCCTCAGCTTCATTTGCTCCAGCGCCTATGAACAATTTGCGCTGTGGTCTAGAGAGCCCCAGAAAAGAGTAGGAACTTTGTTTTCACTGTGAGGTTTTAGAATTTGTCTCATTCTGAATCTTGATTTTCCTTTGTGACTTCTATGTTGTTCATGTTTCTAAGCGGGTTTGTTTGTTTATTTGGGGAGA
This sequence comes from Ondatra zibethicus, assembly GCA_004026605.1. Classification (NCBI taxonomy): domain Eukaryota; kingdom Metazoa; phylum Chordata; class Mammalia; order Rodentia; family Cricetidae; genus Ondatra; species Ondatra zibethicus. The sequence goes on along the minus strand of PVIU01005622.1, from coordinate 29,480 downwards.
GCATCTTGCTTTAATAGTTGTTCTTTATTCAGTTGTTTAAGATAGAGTTGGTTTTTTTAACCTGAAAAATTAACTACAATCAGTGTTTCCTTTTCTGACAACCATAGTCTTACTTGAAAATTACTGTTATTTCTCTTCATGATCAAGAAATAATAGGTAGTGTTGTTTTTCCACATCATAATGTTCTTAGGTGGGAAACGGTTCTCTGTGTAGCCCCAGATGGCCAGCCTGTTGCAGTCTTTTCAGTTTGTGGTGTTTAATATCAAGGCCAGTTCTTGAGGCAAAGGGAGATTTTTACAGATGCAGTTGTTACCAACTCCACTTCCCGCCAGGTCACTAAAGCAGCACTGGATGTGGATGGACAGTTTCAGGGCCATTTGTGTGGGTTGTGTGACTAAGTAATATTCTTTAAAAGCCATTTGGTTAAATGTCTTTCACTTGTTTCTCAGCTCTGAATCTTGAGAACTGGCCCATTTAAGAAGGAAAAAAAGACTTTGTTAAATAAACAAAAGTTGCTTTAAGATTTATCACTTCACATAACATTAAAATGACAGTGCTAGAGTCTCAGACTTTTATTCTTGATTTAGGCACTTGATATTTTTGGATGTTCACTCTACATTTGTATTCTATATTTAACAGTCTCCAATCAGAGATAGTCCTTGCTTTTTAAAGATAAGTTTTCAAAAGTTTGTTATGGGTGTGTGTGTGTGTGTGTGTGTGTGTGTGTGTGTGTGTGTGTGTGTGTGTGTGTGTGTGTGTGTGTGTGATGAACCTGAGCATGTTCTTTCTGCAGGAATGGAAGGCAGAGGGAGGACAGCTGTCCAGCATGGGTTCTTTGCCTTCACGTGGATAGGGCATTCGACTAGAATAGCAGGTGCTTTGCCTGCTGGACCTTCTCACTGGCTGGAAGGCAGTTGTTACATTGCATTTGATCTTTCCATTATTTTCGTGAGGGATCTATTGTGATTGATATATTGAGGATCTCTTTACTGTGATAAAAGCAGGAAGGTGCACACACCTTTCTGTTGTTGATTCTGATTGTTACAGAAGAATCCAAGAGTCAGAGAGAGGACCTGGAGCTGTGCTGCTAATTGCCATAGTTCTGCTGTTGTACCCGAGAGATGGTGACAGCTTTTGAAGACCAATTTTATTTTAATGGTGTATCTCATATAACTAGATTGACAGTTGTTATGCTGTCCGTGTATTCTAAGACATTTAGTATTAAATAAAGTGGTTATTTTTTCTTTCTTTTTTTTTGTTTTTGTTTTTCGAGACAGGGTTTCTCTGTGGCTTTGGAGCCTGTCCTGGAACTCGCTCTGTATACCAGGCTGGGCTCGAACTCACAGAGATCCACCTGCCTCTGCCTCCCGAGTGCTGGGATTAAAGGCGTGTGCCACCACCGCCTGGCTATTTTTTCTAATTAACAGGTTTGTTATTTAGTTTTTCATGAGGATTCTGAGTTCTGTATGTCAGTGGTGTCCTATTGTATAAAGTAATCTTTTAGTGGTTAATGTTGGATTCTTTGGATGTCCCAGAGTCTAGTGCTCAGAGTTTCATTTTTCATCCGCCTTTGGGAAGTAGACATTTCAGGGCATAATGTTGCCAAACTCCATTTGGAAATACCTTCTTCTAGTCAGGGGCAAGTAGGTCAGGGTAGGAAATTTTAAAGATTGTTCTGTATTCTGATACTTGTGCCACTCTGGAGCCAATCCTTTCACTGGCTGTTACCAGACTTTCTCTTCTATGGGAGTAGGAAGCATGTGAAATGAGTCTTTAGGCCACAGCTAGGCCATACAGTGCAGGAGAGGTACCACAAAGCAGTGTGTTAAAGTTTAGAAGCGAGTTTTTCTTACTCATTTTTTATTTGCATAGGAGACATAATATGTCTTCATTTTTATGTTAATGTTAAAGAATACAAAACGGTGAAGTGGGAAGTTATCTGGGAAAACACCATATCAGTTTATATGGTTGTTATGCAATTGCCAAGTCAGCTGATGCCAATGCCACTGGTGACATGCTTGGCACACCAGTTGCTAATTGCCAGCGCTGTCAGTAATATTGTCAACTTCCTCCCAGTATTACCTTGTTGTGTTCTTCAACACTATTACTCATGTTCCCGCTTCAGAAATCTGACTGTGTTCATCTTAATTACTTTTTCAGTTGGCTGTAAATTCTTTCTTTGCTTCAAAAGAAATCTTAGTTTCTTGTCTTTTTTTTTTTTTTTCTTTTTAATTTATTTTATTTCGAGACAGGGTCTCTCAACAAAGCTCTAGCTATCCTGGAACTCACTATACACAAAACTAGCCTGGAATTCAGATCTACTTGTTAGTGCCTCTCTAGTGCTGGTTTTAAATGTTTGCGCCTCTACGCCTGGCTCACTTTTGAAGACAGGTTAACAGTCTTTTTAAGTTAAACTCTGAATAAAGCAGTCAGAAAAGTGTGATGCTTTTCGAATAAAAGTTCTAGGATTGAGTTGGTATGGATAGCCTGAGAGCCATTGCTCCTGGTGTGCTTCAGACATGTAATGTAAGCAGAGATGTGACTCCCAAGAGTTCTTTGCAGCTTCTCTAACTGCTTCAGAGAAAATAGAGCAAATGTTCTCATTTCTACTAAGGGATTGGATGTTGTCTGTGGCAGCCACAACTCAAGGGTAAGAGGCTTCAAGAATCTCTTTGTTTTGTGTGTGGTAGTATAGCACTAGGGAGGCAGAGCAGGTGGATCTCTGGTCTCTATAAGGAGTTTAAGGCCAGCCAGATCTACACAGTGAGGCCCTGCTCCCTTACCCATTTCTTTCCTCTTCCACCAGATCTTGAGTAGACAAAGATAAAGAAAGCCCTTGTAGTTTGTCCACTTTCCTATTCCAGCAATTACTGTATTTGTACCTTTTCCCATTTCTCAATCAGGATGCTAGGATAGCTAGACATTGCCAAATTTTAGGCTTGTAGTGAAAAAAAAAATCCCAGGGTTGTGCTGATTGTCTTTAATAGCTTGTACCCAACCTCCTGCTTTTTAAGTACTACTTGAGGAGGCAAATGGGGGAACTCATCACAGATGCTGCTGTGCGGCATGTCTTACAGGAACCCACTCAAAACTGTGGTCCCTGTTTGCTGCGTTGAAATGTCTTCCTACAGCAGAAAGGCATACATTTTTCTTTTCTTCTCTTCTCTTTTTATACTGTGCAGCCCTGCAACCATTCATACTAGTTACCTACTTTCAAAGTAGGACTGCTTTTTTGTGAGTCAGATCTCTTAGATTTGGGAAGCAGACCTGTTCAATGGAATTATAATTCCATGGCTTTAACTTTCATGCTAAGGAGAAAAGACTTTAGGAAATCATGTGAGATTTTTATTTTCTTTGAAATAACTGGATAATAAAGTGTATTTAGTGCTTTGTTCTTTAATTTTTCTGCATCTCACTGCTCTGCATCTTTTAAGAATGTGAATCTGTCTTTAAAAATGAGCTGGGCTTGGTGGTGTAAGCCTTCAATCCCAGCACTCAATAGTCAAAGGCAGGTGGATCTCAAAATCCAGGCTGACTTTGTATATATAGTGAGTTCCAGGATAGTAAGGTCTGTGTAGAGAGACCTCCTGTCTCCAAACACCCAAAAATAACAAAGAGGAGGGAAGAGGAGGAGAAAGAAGAAGAAAAAAGAAGAAGAAAGAAAGAAAAAAGACAAGAAAACTAATATTTTTTTGGGGGGAGCACATAGAATTTACAAGCAATTGAAAAATTGTAATTAACATGAGTATTGTTAGATTCTTAAAGACGGAACATGATAATTTAAAATTAAAACCATTCTTTTCTGTTTTATTATCATTTTATTTTAAAAAGAAAACAAACTCTTTTTTCATTTTACATACCAATCCCAGTTCCCACTTCCTCCCCAGGTTATTTTCCCGTAATAACCTGTGAGCAGTTAAGAGCTCCTAGGACCACATACTTATGCTGTTTGTATTTATTCAAAGCATACATAATAGTGTTATAGATTAAAAATGTAGCATTGATTTGTCTCAACATGTGATACTGTGTTAATTTGAAATTTGCACTAGTAATATATTTTTGAGTATTTTTCCTTGATACTGAAGACGTAATGCCAGACTACCTATAAATCACCTGGCCTTCCTTTTAAGAAATCATTCATAATTTTCAGTTATTGTTTTGTATCTGGTATGAAGGATATCTTTTAAGGAAAGGTTGGTCTTACAGGCATTGCTTATTGGCTTTGTATTTAATAGATATACATATTGGTCATTGTATGCCACCAACATTTTGGGTGTTCATTTATCAAGCAGCTAGGAGAGTTACTTCTTAGGTTAGTATGAGTTAATTTGGCATCTTAAAAGGTACATGATGGAATAGAAATAGAAAAAGATATAGTTTAATGAGGCAAAAAACCTATATACATATATTTTTATACTTTGCATTGAATGGGTGTTACATTTGCTAGAAAAGGGAGTCATAATTGTTATTTCATCATGGTTCTAATTTCTAGAACTTACATGTATTGTGAAGTCACCAAGAGAATAGTTTAAAGCTCTTGAGAACCAGGTGATAGGTAACCTAGGATAGTTTAGAATTCAGAGACAGTTGTGGACTTCCAATCAAATGGGAAGTTGGTCTTAAGCTTGAAGGGGGCCCCTATGGATTGCTGCTAAGGATGAGGCAACGCAAAAAGGTAAGGAAAGGTCTGTAAATGAGATGAGGGTATATCTAGGTAAGACACACATGGGCTCAACTTGGAATGGGTTTTATTGTGCTTTGTTTTACATGTTATCCTCAAATTAAAGTTCTTTTCCTCTCAGCACTTGGGAGACAGAGGCAAGTGGATCTCTAAATTGAAGGTTCGCCTGGTCTACAGAGTAAGTTTCAGGATAGCCAGGGCTATACAGAGAAATCCTGTCTTGAAACCCCGCCCCCCACTACACCCAAAGTTAATTTTCTCATGTGATTATTTTCTCAAAGATATTACATTTAATTTGTTAAAAGGGAATAAGATAAAAACAAAATCTCAAAGTCCTACTTTCCAAAAGGCAGAATGGTCAGAATGGAGTTGTTGTACTTACATCTTTTTAGTTAACATTTATTTTGTCTTCCAGTAAACAACCTTAAAAAAAAAGTTAGAAAGTCAGACCCAAAGGGAGTCCACCATTTGAACTGTGACTTGGGGGCAGCTTAGCTTTGTTGCACTTATTAATTTATATGGATTCTTGGTATGTGCCCAGGGTGGCATTGGACTTGTGATAACCTTGTCTTGATTCCAGGCATGAGCCACGATATCTGGCTTCCCATTAGTAGTATTTAAAAATTATTTATTCTTTCCCAGTTTCGCTCACATGCTTCTTTGATCATATCTCCTCTCCCTGTTGTTATTCGCCCTCCTCCAGACCTTCTTCCCAATGCCATTATTTAATGAGAACAATACATTTACGTTATAGGTGGCAGTTTTCAACAAGTCACATTATGCATTTAAATGAAGCAGAATGAACTTGTAAATGGTGGGTTAAATTACCTGTAGTTAAACTATGTTTATGCTAATACTTAAATATTAAGTAAATATTTAAGTAAAGAATATATTTACTTCATAAATTGTTGACAAATTTTTTTGGGTATATTTCTATGCAGTTTTCATTTTTGTTTTAAATCCCTTTCTTCCTGTAGGAGATAAAGATGGCAGCAAGGTGACTACAGTGGTGGCAACTCCTGGACAGGGTCCTGACAGGCCACAGGAAGTCAGTTATACAGACACTAAAGTGATTGGAAATGGATCATTTGGTGTGGTATATCAAGCCAAACTTTGTGATTCAGGAGAACTGGTTGCCATCAAGAAAGTTTTGCAGGACAAGCGATTTAAGGTAAAACCTGGTGTTTGCATCTTTGTTTCTATATATTTGTTTTTAATTATATTTCTCTTACCCACTAGGCCATATCCCTTCCTTTCCTTGTCCTGTTCTCTGCCCTTTCCCTTCCATTCTCCTCCCCTTCCTGTGTCTGTACAGCCCAGATTGCTCTGAAACTCAAGACTCTCCTATGGCGCAGCCTGCTCAGGGCTGTGATTACAGGTGACAGACTACAACCAGCTTGGACGTAGTTTTCACTGAGTAGTCACTTAACATTGTACTTCCTGAGTGATGAGAACCAGCAATGTACTTTGTGACCGTTTCTTTCTTGTTTTACTGTCTTGTTAAATCTTAAGAAACAACTGCTGGGGTGGCGGTAAAATTATATCAAGTTATTAGTCGGTTTGGAGAAAAGTGTTATCTACTTAACAATTTAGTTTGAGATACTTCTCCATTTCATTGACTGTAATATTTTTGATTATACTTATTTTAGTTGCATGTATAGGGTTGAGGGGAGACATTCATGCTAGGGGCACGTGTAGAGGTCAGAGGGCAAATTGTAGCACTCAGTTTTTTCTACTTGTGAAACCTGGGGGTTCTCAGGCTTGACAGCAGGCAGTTTACAGAAGGTCCTGGATATTTCATAAAGCCTGAGTAATCTTTATCTAGGGTTAGCATCTGTGATATAACGTTTCAGGCTTTTTATTTTTATATAAAAAAGAAATGGGTCGGACGGTGGTGGTGCATGCCATTAATACCAACACTTGGGAGGCAGAGGCAGGCAGATCTTTGCGTTTGAGGCAGCCTGGTCTGTAGAGCGAGTTCCAGGACAGCCAGGGCTACACAGAGAAACCCAGTCTCAAAAAACAAAACAAAAAAGAAATGACTTTCTAGAGACAGGTTGGTTAGAGGATAATGACACCCAGGGGATTTGGGCGTGCCTACTTGAGTTCTTGGTAGTTGTTGATGAACTTGGCACATTATTTGGGCTACGCCTAAACTTTTCCCCTTTGTTGCAATTTTTAATTGGAATTTCATCAAGCTTATAAATTAGAAAGATCTGACATTTCAAATGTTGAATTGCATAAGAAAAGAAATACCAATTTGTTTAAGTCTACTTTTTGTGTCTTTCAGTTTTTCTTACAGGGGCTAGTCTTGATGACTTTATTCCTGAATATTTGATTGGTTTTGTTATTATCTACTTTTTATCACTTATATACTAAGAAGTGATAGACTACATTACTTATGTTCTTTATATTAACTCAATCTTTATTTGTAGAATTTACTCTTTGTTCTCTTTACTATATACAAATAGTTGAGGCCAAAAATAAATTTGCTTTGTTGACTGATTTACTTTTCTTTATCATAGTAATAATTTCTCTTACAATTTAGGAATCTGTCATTTAATGTGAGAGATTTACATAACTTAGGGATTTATATAACATACTTAGGACTGCGTTAATAAATTAGGTTTGTTCAGAGGAAAGACTGGATAGGTAGGTGGGTAGATAAGTAAATTGACCTATGTTGCTAGTGGTATTGTGAAGCAATTTGTTTCAGTACAAAAATAGGATAGGAGGTAATACCATAGAGAAAAAAGAAAACCAAGAATAATTATCCATATTTTAGTAATCAGCAGAACTTATGAAACAATTTCTGGTATAGCAGTTCTATTTTAATAGTATTTAACTTAAAATCTGAATGTTCTCTGTCCCCTGCCCCCCATTGTACTGTAATACATTACTTAGTTAAAAATAGTTGTTGTTTTGTAGGGGATGTTTGTGATATGGGAGTAAACTTTAGCTAGTTACTTGATTGATATAGGAGCTCTTTAATGTTAAGACAAACAGAAGATCAGTTGTTCTGAAAAGTGACTTTTAGTGTTTGAATCTGGCTTTTACAGTTTGAGTATCAGTAAACTGCATTTTAAATTAGTGATCTTAGTTCCATTAACCATTTTAGTTTTCCTTTGCAGTAAGTTATAGGTTTTAAGGCTCTCATTTGGTTCCACTTATAGTTGGAATAAAGAGAAATAGTGGATATAAAATCAGTACCGTTTATTGTGATTATGTACTCCCATGTATAACGTATTTTGAAAAATAAAGAGAGATGATATCTAGTATTCTTAGGGATTTGAATTACTACGTGCTGGTGCTCACGTGGGAATTTAGCCTCTCCAGAGCCCCCACCCCCACCCCTCACCTTTTAAGGATGTCTTTTTCCTCTTTGTTGTACTTTCTAAATATATAATCTTATTTTCAGGCAATTTAAGTCCTGTGAAAAACTTAATTGCTGATCAAATTGATAGAGAAATAGTCTTTATGTCCTATATAGAAATGTTCATTGACTCATAGAATTTACGTTCTGTTTATGAACTGGAAGCTGAAAAATGAATATAAGAAAAACTGAACATGTAAGAACTGAAGGATGGCCCTTGTAGAGCCACACAATCATACAGGTAGGACAGTCCACCCTGAAGACCTCAGCCCAAGCACCTGAGGACCCCACAGAACCACATACCTCTTCCATGCCTCCCAAACTGCACATCCAGTTTCTCAAGGTCCACTGTTGCCAACCTTGGGCTGACCAGAGCTTACTGAAGATAAAACAACTAGATAAAACAAAAGACAGCAGAGGAGAGGATTAGGAAAAGACATGCGTTGACTTTTGGATATGGTGTCTGTTCGGGTAAATAGCAGCAAACTCAAAAGACTAGAGAAAGAACCTGAAGCTGCCAATAAAAGTCCCACCTCTCCTGTATACTGTGCATGACTAAACTGAAAGAACAGTGATTTCAAGAAAAAGAAAAAAATCTAACTAGCAAACTACTTCAGATTCAAACAAGTCCCAGTGCAGAAATGGAAGGGACATGAAAAACCAAAAGAACATGTCCCCTACCCTGAAAAAGTTACCAATCACATGCTAATGAACCATTCAACAGAATGATTATAACTACGGTCAAATAGCTCAAAGAACAGCAACAACAACAAAAATTGAATGAAATAGGAAGCCAATTCACGATACAAAAATTGAGTTCAGTTAAGAGAGAATTGCAAAAGAAAAGTGAAATGATGTTAGAAATAGAAAACTCCAAATAAAAACCTCAGTAGTGAAAGTCTCAGCAACAGAAGGATTACTTGGAAAAAGGAATCAAGGCTGGAAGATAAAGTAGAGGAAAGCTTGTGAGAAAGTTAAGAAAAGAAAACAGGAAAGAGCAACATGGGCAAACATTGGGACACATGAAAATGAAAAGACCTAATAGATGAATAATGGGCATAGAAGAAGAATACCATGGTAAAGGCATAGAGGTTGTTTTCAATAAAATCTCAAACCTAGAGGAAGAGGTGCACATCCTAGGTACAAGAGACCTAGGAACACTAAATTGACAGTGCTAGAGAAGAAACTCATCGAGACATAGTTACTGGATGCTGCAAAAGAGCAAGGTCAATCATACACGCACGCACGCACACACAGCCAGAAGGTCTGGGAGAGATGTATCCAAACTCTGACAGACCACAACTATAAATGAAACTATTATACCCAACAAAACTATCCACTAAATTTGAAGGAGAAATAAATTTTTCTGTGATTAAAAACAGATTAAAGGAATTTATGACTGCTAAGCCAGCTCAACAGAGGATTCTGGAAGGAATACTTCAATTTGAAGATAAGGGTAAAGACACTGGAGGGCAAAAGGAGCAAATAAATGCTAGAACAGATAATTCAAAGACGTCTAAGGAAACAACATAGAATCTACAAAGTGGTAGGTAACACATTTCTCAATAATAACTCTTAATGTAGAGTAGCAAATTGGATTAGAAAACAGAATCAATTTTTGATGCTTCCAAATACACATCATTATCAACAGCTGATACCACATTAGAGGAAAATCATAGAAAAAGGTATTGTAAACAAATGGAACTAAAAAACAAGTAGTTGTAGGTATCCTAATATTTGACAGTATACTTCAAACTAATTAGAAGAGATAAGAAAATCCATCAAGAGAGTATTGTAATTTTAAATATGCACCCAAACACATAAAAAAACTCAACTTCATTAAAAAAATACTTATTAGATCTAAAACCACAGATAGCCTAATAACTACTGAATGATAATTGAACCAAAGCAGAAATCAAGAAGAAAATTTAAAAATTTCAAGGACGGAATGAAAATGTTAACACAACATACTAAAATCAATGAAACACGATGAAGTCAGCTCTAAGAGGAAAGCTTATAGCTGCCAGTGCCTACATCAAAAACTGAGAGATCTCCAATTCATAGCTAATTAATGCATCTGAGGTTCCTGAAAGAACAAGAATAAACAACGCTCACAAACATTATGGGAAGAGATAATTGAAACCAGGCCTGAAATGAGATGAAAACATTAAAAGAGATGTTGAGGAAGTTTAGATAATTATAAGGACACACTTTAAAAATCTGTGCCCCACTAAACTGAAATATTTAAAAGAAATTGATAGATTTCTTGATGACCTATAGTATTAAAGTGTATAGTTTAAACAGTTCTATAAAAACCAATGTGATAGAAGCAGCAATTAAAAATCTCCCCAATAGGAAAAGACAGGGCCAAATGGGTTCAGTGTGGAATTTTACCACGCCTTCAAAGAATAAAAACTAATGCCAATGTTAGGCATATTATTTATAAAATAAAAGATGAAGGAGCAGTTCCAAATTCTTTTTACAAAGTTAGTATTACCTTGATACCAGATAAAGATCCAACAGAAAAAAAGAAACTATAAGCCCATTTCTTACATAAGATGAATATGGATTAAAGAAAACTTGCAATAAAATGCTTGGCAACTATCTTAGTCACTATTCTATTGCTGTGAAGATACACCACGACCAAAGCAACCCTTAGGAAACATTTGAATGGGGCTGGCTTACAGTTTCAGAGGTTAATCCATTATCATCATAGTGCCATGCAAGCAGACATAGCACTTGAGAAGTTTTGGGGGTTCTACAGCTTGAGCCATGGGCAGCAGGAAGAGAGAGAGTTACTGGACTTGGCATGGGCTTTTGACACTTCTCAAATCCCATCCCCAGTGACACCCTTCCTCCAACAAGGCCACACTTATTCCAACAAATCCTTTCAAATGGTCTTTCCCTAATGACTAAACATTGAAACATATAAGCCTTTGGGGACCATTCTTACTCAGTCCATCATATAAACGGAATTCAGTAACACATAAAAAAGATATGCCATAATTAAGTCTGCTTCATCCCAGAAGTACAGGGATGGTTCAGCATTAAAAATCAATAAACATAATCTACTCCATAGACTCCAAATAAACTTTGGCAAAAATCCAACATCCCTTCATGGTCAATTCTGAAAAATACAGGAATAGAAGAAAATTGCAACACAGTAAGGATAACATACAAGAAACCTACAGTCAGTATCATGCTACATAGAGAAGAGTTCAAAGCATTTCCACTAATATTAGGACTAAAACAAGGATGTCCATCCTTTACACTCCTGTTTAGTACAATACTTGAAGTCTTAGCTATAGGCAAATGAAGGTGATAAAAGAAATCAGATGTGAAAGGAAGAAGTCAAAGTTAACTTTTTTCCTCGGTCCCTAGGGGAATCTTTTTACTAGCTCTACATTTGACGTAGATTTTGTGTCTAGAATATACAAAGTACTAACAAAAACTTAACATCAAGAAAACCCAGTTAAACCTGGGTGGTGGTGGCACACACCCTTAATCCTAGCATTCAGGAGGCAGAGGGAGGTGGATCTCAAAGCCTGCCTGGTCTACAGAGCTAGTTCCAGGATAGCAAGGGCTACACAGAGAAACCCTGTCTCAAAAAACCAACCAACCAAACAAACAAAATCCCCAGTTAAAAATTGGGGCGTGGAGACTTGTCTTGGTGGTGCATGCTTTTAATCCCAATACTGGAAAGGTAGAGGCAGGTGGGTCTCTAAGAGTTCCAGGATAGCCAGAACAAGGTAGGGAAAGCCTGTTCAAAGAGCCCACCAAAAAAGTTGGGGGTGGGCATGGAAGTAAACATAATTTTCAGAAGAAAAAAGACAACTGGCTGAGAAATACTTTTTAAAAAATGTTAAATATCCCTGCACCACCAGGAAAATTCAGAATTAAACTATGAAATTTCATCTTACCCCCCATCAGAATGTATAAGATAATTTTTTTTTCTAAAAAGGACAGCAAATGCAGATAAAGATGTCAGAAAGGGAGAGACTACTGCTGATAGCAGTACAAACTGGTGAAATTAGTGTGACATTTCCTCTAAAAGCTAGAAATAGATCTACCACACTGTCATTCTTAGATATATACCCTGTCCAGCTATGTCCTTCTTGGATATATACCCAAAGGACTCCTCTACAGAGATGCTTGCTCATCCATATTTAATATTATTTTTCTTTTTGTAATGGCCAGGGAGTGGAAATAGCCTAAATGTCCACCAGCTGATGTATGGATAATGAAAATGTGATATACATTTATATATTGGGATCCTGGGAAAACAAAATCCAGATAAACAGTCATTCTGAGTGAGGTAATAGACCTGGAAAGACTGCCTTCCTTCAGCTGTGCCCACTGGGAACTGCAACAGTGACTGACCTGGCAAGACATTCCCGGTGGTGTAGAGTGGCGGGACCATTATGTGGCTAGCCAACCGCTTTTAAGGTTAGATTGAGTCAAGCTGCACAAGTTCAAACCCGTATCTGGGCCAGGAACTTGTGAGTGGGTAAGTCATAGGCCTTAGGGAGAGCCCCCTACTTACTATTTCTCTGCTAAGTGGACATAGTATTCAAATGACCATGAAGGATCTCTCATTATATACTGTCTTATGGTCATCAGAGAAGCTGCTTTTTGTAGTGGACTGTGGGATGCTTACCTCTAAATGGGGTATTTGTATTACACTCCTTCTCTCTAGGCTTGGGAGTCATGATAAGAGAGAGTTCAGTAAGATTGTAATAGCCAGAGTCAGTAGGTGACTGAAAGGAAATAGTGTCTTCTGGACAGAGTTGGGCAGTTACACATGAATTTCTAATAGTTGAGACAGCTTGCACAGGACCACCACAAGCTCAAGCCAGACAGTTTCAGCATGGAGGGAGAAGGTGGGCATGTAGTCCCACCCCCAGCTATAGGCAACTGCAAACTGTTGGAGAGGGAGAGTCCGTTTACTTTAAAGCTGTAGCCCTGGTAGTTGACCACATTCCAGTGGAAGGCCACATATCCAAGAGTAGCATGTGGGAAACACCAACTATATTCGTGGAGGAAAGAAAAGGACAGCGGTGAAACGGGATAGAGAGAGACAAAAAATTGGATTGGAACGGAAGGAGGAGGTAGTTCTGAGAGATGTAGAGGAAGGTGAATATGATGAAAATATATTGTAAAGAATTCTCACGTAACTCATTTTAAAATAAAGGGAAGGGAGCTGGCTGTAGGTGCACATGCCTTTAATCTCAGTACTGGGGAGGCAGAGGCAGGCAGATCTCTGAGTTCAAGGCCAGCCTGGTCTACAGAGTGAGTTCCAGGATAGCCAGGGCTATACAGAGAAACCATGTCTTGAAAAAACAACAACAAAGAGACAAAAAATAGAATAAAGGGAGGAGAATTTCTTCACTTTTACTAAGTCCTTAATATTGAACTAGCCAACTTGTAAAAATGAGATTTAATAGAATTTGAAATTATAAATAAAAAAATTACAACTTTGTCAGACAAAATCAAGTTTGGGGGAGTAGGTAAAAATTGAGTATCAAGAATTTTTCTTTCTTATTTCTAGAGTAATGGTAAACTGTGGGTCTGCCTCTAGTTTTTGTAAATAAAGAATAAAGTTGTATTAGAACACAGTCATGTCCGTTCTTTTCCATTTGGTTTATTACTGCAGAGTTGAGTAGTTGGAGCAAAGTCCATATGGTCTGCCAGCCTGAAGTGTTTTCCATCTGGTCCTTCATAGAAAACACTCATCCACTCTTGTTTTAGCCTGTTAGTTTTGCAGTTCTTCTCTTACAACTTCTATCATTTTTTTTCCTCTTGTGTGATCACTTATGCACCTGGTGTAAAAAAGTCTCAGAGCTCTTTTCCGAATACCGGGAAGTTTTATGGGGGTGCTGTGACACCGCTGTTTAGTTGTCTAGTGTATTTTGACGTTGTTTTAGACTTTTCGTTTTCTAATTAGTGGTTCAGGCAAATCTGGGGATCTTTTCTAATTTTATACACATTTGTGTATGCTTTTGTGACTTCTGGAGCCATATAGCTCTCTTGCTGAGAAGGGAGGGCATATTTAGGCTTTTCACCTTCAGGTAACATGTACCAACGTGAACTCGCCCCTTCTGTATCCTGAAGCCCTTTCGGGGCCAGTGGCTCCTACTGTTGTATTAAAAAAAAAAAAGCCATGTTAATAAGAAGCCTGCAAAATTGCCTTCTCTTTCCACTTAGCCATTGTTAATCTGTCTCTCAGTCCTTGGTTTCCTGTTCCCTTTTCAGTGTTTCCCCTCACTGCAGTCCTGGTTTTCTTTCTTTCCCTTGTCCCCTTAATAACCTTTTTCATAGCTGGTAATCTTCCCAAAATGAATCTACTGCTCAGAACACACTAGTGGTTCTTCATGGCTTGCAATATTTAAGAACTTTATCTTTGTATATAAGATGTTTTCTCTGACAGGTTGCAGAATTTTATAAAATAATAAGCATGTCTCTCTTTTCTCCTTTCTCATAGTTACTTTTCTATTGCCATGATAAGGGACTATGACCAAGGCAATGCATAAAATAATTTATTTGGGGCTTACAGTTTCAGAGGGTTAGAGCCCATGACCATCATGGAGGGAGCATGGCAGCAGGCAGGCGTGACACTGGAGCAGCAGCTAAGAGCTTACATCTTGATCCACAAGCACAGGGCAGAAAGAGAGCTGACTGGGACTAGCATGGGCTTTGGAAACCTCAAAGCCCACCCTCAGTGACAGATCTCTTCCAAGGCCACACCTCCTTATTCTTCCAACTTCCAGAGAGTTTCACCAACTGGGGACCATGTCATCAAACAAAAGCCCATGAGTGTCGTTCTCATCCAGACCCACACTCCTTTGTTCACTTATATGCAAACACAGCAGTTAGTGAGCTAAAAGTCAATCACACTGTTTTAGAAGCTTATGTTTGTCTGCTCATTAGCGCATCCATTTTGCAGACAGAGACCCTCAGTTCTGATATAGGTGAGCTGAAAATATTTGTTGTGCACCTGGAGTTATTCTGATATTTAAAAAGCCATTGTAGAGTGTTTGGGTAGCATCTGATTGTTACTATGGACAGGGATTAAACTGATTCAGCTCTTTGGATAACATTCATTTTTTTACAGAAGTTACCTTTATAGGGAAGGTAGTCTTAAAAACAAAATCTTTGAGGTGAATCCTATTTTGCAGCAACTGCAGAGTTTTCTGTGATGAGGGAAAAGATCTCTCAATAGAGAAGACTTTGAAGAAAGAAAAGATGATCGACAGATGTATGCTGCCTACTTGACACCCACAGTTGTAAGCTTGCTGGCTGTTTCCTCACCTAAAAGTTAACTTTCTTCAGGTTTTACATAATGGTTCCTAAGTACCTCCAGGAATTCTTGGCTCTATAGCTTGTCTTTCAGAAACAAGCCAGACAACTCACCCAGTGTAAGTCATCAGGTATTGTAAAAATGAACAAAAACCTTTGTTAGTTTTTGTTGCCCCAACCAAAACATAGAAATTACTTAAAGAAAGGAAAGTAGTTATATAGTTTTAGCAAGTTCTATTGTTCCCTAGGCCTGTGGCTTGATAATACAGCACAAGAGTGTAATGGCCTGGAAGCCAAGAGAATGCAGGAAGGGACTAGAGACAAGTGCACCTCTCTAGGGCACACTCCCAGAAAGCACCTTTTCCCAGCTAGTCCCCTCCTAATCATAACATGAATCCATTAAGGATGAGTCCAAAGCCCTTAGGATTCAATCACTCTTAGAGCTTGAATTTACCAGCTGTGGGTCAGGACTTTAACTTACGTGTTTTGTAGGGAATATATCTAAACCATAGCAGTCTTTTTAGACACATATGGATTTTAATGGCTTTTTTATGAAAATGAGGGAAAAAACATTTTTTTCTTCAATTGTGTTCTTCAGGTTTTCTCAGTAGAGAAATCTTGAGTAGCTAGCTTTTTAAAAAATAAGCATAGTTTATTATAATTATAAGTCTTTATTGTGTATAAATGAGTCTTCTTGCCTTCCTTCACAGTTCCCTTCTCCATGCTGGTTGACCAGCAAAGGCAGCGACTCAATTTTTGCTCCTATGAAGTTTGTAGATAGTTGCTGAGGCAGGGCATATGTTGGTCATTACAGATAATACCTGAATTCTGTAAGCTTTGGGATACTTTATTTTCTATAACACCAGTGACCTCTAGTTGTAAGAATACATGCAAAAATACAATAAGCATCAAAATATTTTTAAATAAGAATCTGAGTGCTGAAACAGCTGAGGATGGCCCGAAGCTGGTGAAGGAAATGGGAGTTGTGTAGCGATTTTCGTTAGGTGTGTGTAGTAGGAAGGTTCGGGTCATTCCATTCCATCGGGTCATTCGGTGATCAGTGGTCTCTGTTGTGAGCAGATAGCATTGCCACTCTGGAATGTGAAGCAAAATTTAGATCTAATGTAGAGCACACATTTAATGTGTGGGTGGTTCTTTGGGTAAGGAGAAGTCATATTACAGAGTGACTTGGCACTGGCAGGAAACAGGTCTCCCTCTTCTAGATTACAATATCGACAAGTGTCCTGTGGGGTATAGTTTGTTTGGTATTTCTTTCGCTTTGAAATGATCTGTGTGTTTCAGTTTAAACTGTATCTCCTATAGATAGAAATTTATTTACATCTTAAAAATACCCATTTTGAGCCTGGTGGTGGTGGGGCATGCCCTGGCTTACAGAGCAAGTTCTAGGACAGCCAAGGTTACATAGAGAAACCCTATCTCAAAAGCTAACAAAATCTCCAGTTTGGCAGTCTCTGCCTTTTGATCATGTACTTAATTTATTTATAGTTTATGCAATCTCATATAAGGAATTACTGGTGCCATCGCATGGTTTCTATTTCATGTTGGTTTGTCCCTCCCTTCTAGAACTTCCTGGCTTCTCTGTCTTTAACAAATGCGTTTTCCTTATTTTTGACAGTTTCCTACATGTATGTAATAAATTCTAGTAAGTCTTCCCCCCCACCCCGCTACTCATCCCTCGCTTCTTCTGTAACCCTCCCTTTCCACAGCAGGTCCTGCTTTTACTGTCATGTCTTGTGTGTTACCCACTGCATTTAGTCAGGGTTGCCTACATGAGCATGTATGGAAGATTTTAGTGGAGCATGGGCAGAGATTATCAGTGGCACAGAAGAAAGTGACAGTCCTTCCTTCAGCCAACAGTAGCTGTCAGGAGTCCCTTAAGGATGGGCGGGGCCTCCTGAGAACACCTTTCCTTCCATATCCCAATCCAAATGGAAACTTAGTGCACTGTGTTAGTTTTTTCATTGCTCTGACTAAATATCTTGGCGGGGGGGGGGGGGGGAGAACGGGTTTATTTTGGCTTATAGTTGAGGGTGTAGTCCATTGTGGTGGGAAAATATGGGACAAGAGCTGTTTTAGGTGTGGCGGCGGCTGGGCACGTGAGCCTCAGTCAGAAGCAGAAAGAGATGAACACTGGCGCTGCTTTCCTTCTGCTCATTAGGCAGTCTAGGATCCTAGCCCATGTAATGGTGCTGTCAGCGTTCAGTTCGCCCTTGCCACTCCCTGCTGTCTCTCAAACTCCTTGCAGACATGCCACAAGTAGACTCTTAAGCTCAAATCTTTAGTGGTTGTTCTGGGGATTACACTCAGCACTTCAATTTATGACAGTCTGTTTCAGCTTAATGCTGCCTTTATTCCAGTAAAATACAGCTCAAATATAGCCTTCTTTTGTGCCATTACTGTTTTATGCAATATATTATGTTGATGAAATTAAAGGAAATGAATACATGTGTACATTATGATTAGAATATGTTGTTTATATGCCTTTACATTTTAAATAGAATGTTTTTTATACTGTAGAAACTCTAGAGTCTGATTTTTTAAAAAGATTGATTTATTTTTATTTTCTGTGTATTATGAGTGTTTTGCCTGCATTAGTATGTGCCCACTTGATGCCCATGAAGGCAAGCAAGAAGAGGGTGCTGAATTCCCTGGAACTGTTGGGCACCACCTTATGGGTGCAAGTTCATCAAGCATCCTAACCACCGTGCCTTCTTTCCAGCCTTTGGAATTGGATTTAAAAATTATTTTTGTATTTTATGTGCATGTTTTGCCTGCTTAAATGTCTGCATCACATATGTGTCTGGGGCCTGTGGAGGCCAGAAGAGCACGTTGGATACCCTGGAACTGGCGTTACATGTGAACTACCGTGTAGGTTCTGGGAATCGAATCAGGATTCTGTGCTCTTAACCACTGAGCCATTGCTCCAGACCTGGAGGTGGATTTTTTAAAACCTGTGTGATTGTTTTAGAGTATTTTTTTAAATTTTATTAATCTCTTACCTGATTGTAGTCTATAGAGTTTTTTTCATAGTAATTAGCTTTTTAGTTCTGTGTTAAAAATTAATTTCTTGGCACATTTAATAAGTTATGTTATTCATGAGAGGTTATGTTTGTAGTTATAAAGGTTCCCTTTTTTTTTTTTTGGTACTTAGTGTATGTGTGAGTTGGAAAACACATTGAAATTCAGACACTTCTCAGGTTGCTCGAACTTTCGCCGAGGTTACTTTGGGTCTCTGAGGAAAGCATTTCACAGGTGTTTGGGGGAGAGTGGGTTTCCTGACCTTCTATAGCTGGAGCTCCGTGAAACTTTCTCGTCTTTAATATCCTGTGCCTCTTACATGTGCTTTAATTCCACCTCATTAGTCTGTGTCACCATTGCTGTTCTGAAACTGACATCTTCCATTAGCCGTGTCGCCAGTTTTCTGTTTCTGTCTAATCCCTTAGCACCCTTTGATAAAAACGGTGACTTTTTTTTTTAAAAAAATCTCTTTCATGGCTCCAAGATAAATTCTTTTCTTTCTTCACTTAAAATTCCATTATTCCTTCCTTTCTCTTTCAAGATTCCTCCTGCCCCCTATTATTCAAACACATTCTGTTCAACTCAATTTTTAGAACACTCTTTTGGAATGGTACGTCAGCTCATAACTTCACCTGTCAAAATCTCTATTGACTTTCATTACATTTAAATTGAAATTTGAATTTCTCACCATGGTTGAAGAGGCTTTATTTCTCTTTGCCCCCTACTATCTCTCTCTCTGAACTTATCTCCCCCCTACTCTCGTACTCTCAATGATGCAACCATCTTATCTTTCCAGCTCTTTCTGGAACATCCAAACCTATCCCCGAGGTTCTTCATAACTGCTGTGCTGTTTGCTCACAGCTTCAAATATGTCTTCGTTACATTTCCTGTTATGTAATAAAATACTCTGACGAACAGCTTCAGGGAGAAAGAATTTCCTTTGACTTAAAGTTCAAAGTCCATCTTGACTGGCAAGTCCTTGTGGAAGGGGTGACATATTTCACCCACAGCCTGGAAGCAGAGAATGGTAATGGTAGTGTTTAGCTAGCGTTTGCCTTCTATTCAGTCTAGGGCACAAGCCCAGGAAACAGTGCCATGGGCTTCAGGGTGGGGTCTTCCCACCTCCGTTGGCCTGATCATGATCATGAATCACAGGTGTGCCCAGAGGCTCGTCTCCTAAGTCACATTGATGGTCAGGAGTCAACCGCACAGAACAGTTCTCATTTTCATTTAGTCCATGTGTGTTCCTACAAAGTTCCCCCTCACACCTTGATCTAAAATATCTATTGTCTATAGCTAGTAAATTTGACATTTTTAACATTTTTTAATTGATTCTTTGGGAATTTTATGTCATATACCCTAATTCTGCTCATTTCCTAGTCCCTCTATATTCGTTCCTCACCCCTGTAGCATCCACCCCCAAAAGAAATTTTAAAAAATATAAATTTAAAACAAAACAAAAACCCACTTCACTCCTCAGTTCCTACACACATTTTTCTGGACTCATTGAGCTCAGAAAGCTGCTAAATTGACCACACAGGTGACAGATAACTGTACCTTTGATCAAAACTACTACCCAAATAAAGAGGACTTAAATATCATGGGTGTTTGTAGGGTGTGGGGGAGGAAGAAGGGGGTGAATAGAGGGGAGAGAGACTGGAGAAAACCTTGAGTGTCTTTACCATTCTCCCTCTTCTTGCTGGCTCCACGCACAGGCCATGGCCTGCTGAGGGAGGACTCGCGCTGAGCTGGGCACACTCTGAGCTGGTGGTGGGCAGTAGAGCCAAGGGTTCTAAAACCAAATGTTGGGCGCCAGATGAAGCTGCAAAACAATCTCACACCAGTTAAGAAATATGGATAATAAAAGGGGTTATTTTCTTAAGGGAAAAAACTTATAGATCACCGTTCCAAACAACAATCCTCTTGTAGCAAACAGGAAACAGAAAGTCTAGCCACAGGAATAGGAGCCAGAAGCAAGAGAGAGACCTCATGGTTTCCGTTCCTTTTTTAAAAGTATAAGAGACCACGCCCCAGTGGGCTGGTATCTTAAAGGCTATTGGCTGAAGGAGCAGAATGTGCTTCCGTAGCACAGGCTCTCTCATGAACCTGAAATACTAAGTGTGTAGGTTAGGTTGACTGGCCAAGAGCGTCTAGGATCTGCCTGCCTCTACTTACGAGATCTGAGTTTATAGGCATGCATGGTTCCATGGGGCTTTTTCTGAAAGCTGGACATTGAAAACCAATTCCCAGCAACCGCATGGTGGCTCACAACCAACCAGGTGTATGTTTGTCTAGAAATCTATCACCCACCGAGTCAGCTTATGCTTATTAAATTTCCATATTTTAAAATTCCCTTTGGGTGTAGCCAGAACCCAGAGGTAAAACATGAGCTCATACACGATAGACCCTTAAGTTTCTTGAGAGTAGGACCTTCCTTAGTTTGTTTATTTCTGTGTTCATATTGAACAATGTGTGGAACAGAATAAATGTGCTGCGCTTGTAGACCAGCAATGCTCCCTCCCTGTGGAGTTGGTGATACTCAGCTAGTAAAGAGCACCTTAGTGAGAACATGAGAATGGCAGTAGTTGTCTATCAAGTGCATTTTAGACACGAGACTTCACTGAACATTGATTTGCCTGATACTTATAAAAACCACCCTATCTGAGATCATTTAAGGAATTTTGTGGTCCTATAATATTGGAGTGAAATCCAGACCTTAATTTCTACATTTGTTCTACTGATGAGTAATGGCAGATGACTCATTGTCTGACACTGGTCTTCTTCCTTTCCCTCCTTTTTATTTTGTAGGTAGAGTATCCCAATTGGCCTTGAACTCATGGTCTTCCTGTCTCCACCTTAGGAGAACTGAGATTACAGTTGTGTGCCACTGGGTGCCTGGTTTGCCATACATTTTGACAACATATTCAGAACCTGTTTCTATGCTTAATGTTATTTTAGAAGTACCTTGGTCATTATGATGAGTAGCTGTTATTCTTAATTATTGCATGTGCTTTTTTTGCAGAACCGAGAGCTCCAGATCATGAGAAAGCTAGATCATTGTAACATAGTCCGATTGCGGTATTTCTTCTACTCAAGTGGTGAAAAGGTAGGTGTGAAAAAGTGTGAAGTGACTCTTCTGTTCTTCTAGAAATAACCCCTCCATCCCTCCAACAAATCGCTTTGCTGATTGATTGGAAGAATTCAGAGCACAAACCACAGTGATTCTGAACCCAAGAAACAGTCCTAGGGTATTGTTGATTATAATATTAAAGAGCTGATGAGAAAATGAACTTTAAGGAATCTTCCTGGGGGTGCTGGGAGACAGCTCAGCAGCTCCTGTCGCACCAGCGTGAGGACTTTAGTTCAAGTCTCCAGAGCCCACAGATAAAGCTTGACATGGCTGCTTGCACCTACACCCCCAGCTCTGTGGGGCGTGGAGACAGACAGATTTGGGGGCTTGCAGACTGCAAGCCTAGCATGAGGTTCAGTGAGAGAACTTGTCTCAGTGTCCTCTTCTGGCCTCCTCACATAGGCATGGACTTATGTTCTTACACACACTTACACACACACACACACACACACACACACACACACACACACACACACACACACACCACAATTTAAAAAGAAAGCAAATTTTCTGAGCTCACTGCAATAGCATATGTCTATAACCCCAGTACTTGAAACATTGAGACGTAAAGCTCTCTAGTGAGAGAGAGTCATCCAGTGCTATAGAGGCAGCCCAGTCCTAAACCCTAATCATTATCATCATCATTGTGGAACCTTGGGTGTGACAATAGCCCAAGCATCTAGGACTGCCCAGGATAGGAACAGCTGGAGAACCGGCATAAAACGGCCTGCCATGCATGCCAAAACCCTAAACCCCCTTAAAAATGGAGGGGAAAGGATTTTCTACTTTAAAGTAAACATATGTTCAGTTCTCACGCACATTTATATCTTTTACTGATATTTCTGTGTTCCTTGTGTGCTTGTGAACCTCTGATAGTTCATCTGTTTAGTAGAGGAAGGAATATTATGCTCTTATGTTAGGTGGAAGTTGATTAGAAGAGGAAGAGAAGTGGAGGGTAGAGGACTTTGCTTAGCCAGGGACAGAACTGTGAAGCTCGATGCAAATAGTCACTGTTTCTGCTCGCGTTTAATTCTCTGAAAGCAATATAAGGCTTTGTGGTAGGACACCCCATCCTCTTCTTCCTCTTGTCTCTTCAGGAAATACTGGGGTACTTACTAGTCTCTTTCTTGCTGCCTATCACTGTCCTCCCCATTTTCAGTCTCTAGTCGTCCCCCCCCATACTGGTTTGAAGTGAAGAAGCAAGGCAAGCAACAATGTAACAGGTAAACAACCTGATTCTTTTTTTTAATTAGTCCAAATGAGATCACTTGATATTTTGGGCTTCATATTTTATGCTTGTAATATCTAATGTTATTAAGCCAGTGTTGCCTTTTGACTTTACAGAACATTTCTAGTGTAATCATTGTTTAATGATTTTTCATGAAACTTTATTTAGGTCTCCTTAGAAATTTGAGGTGTCTCTCCTCAAACCTATAACGAAGAAGATACTTGATCCGTGTTTGTAATGTCCATGTCTACAGATCTATAATTAATTGTCATAACATATGGTCTAACAGTCATAATTAGCAATTTGATCTAATAACACTTGTTTCTTAGTTCATTTTGCTTTTAAGATCCATCTACTAATATTGGGAATTGTAAACTCTTATAAGTATTTGGAGTTCTTATATTTCTAAAGCCAATTGATTGATATAGCTACTTATTTTTCCTTTCTCTTAACTTAGCAAACTGCCCATAACTGTTTATTTTGGCATGTCTTTACTTTTTCCTGTCCCTTCCCAAATAAGATTATAGAGCATCTGCTTTGTCCACAGCTTTTTATAATGGAATTTTGTATCCTCATGACTTTTTAATTATTAGATGCTAGACTTTATAATTCCCCAGAGAGGAAAGTAAAGGTCAGAATGATTTGTTTCATGATCTACTAGATAACATATAGATTCGTTTGCAAATGCCTCCTTAAAAATTCCCTAAACCTTGTGTCTTAATTACTTTAATAAGCATAGTCCCCAAGTACCAGACATTATTTTAATGCTTTGTAAATGTTAACAAATTTAACTTTTACAAAATTAAAGGGCAGAGAGGGAGGCTTGCAAGGTACTGAATGGCTGTTCAGGTTTTGGTTTGGCTGGAGGGTCCATCATCCCAACTGAAAGCTGACTGGCTATTATCTGAGTACCTCAGAGGGAGAGTCCCCTTCCTTGCTCCTGCCTTCAGTTTTCTGTTTACCATAACCATTCTTATAAATATTGAAAGGTCTCTACCAAGTTTATTAGAGGGACAGTAAATCTGTGTCTACTAAGAAAAGTAATTTTTAACGTCACATATCTCAAATTTGAGCACTCTTAATTTTTTCAGAGTAAAATAACTTCTTATTTTACTTCTTGGTTTGGAGTAGTTTCCAGCTCCAGATTCTAGACTTGAGGTTAGATTTATTTGTCATCTCTCTCTAGATTTATTTCCTCTTATCTCTTTGTTCTTCTTCTTTCTGTCCGCTCTCTCTCTCTCTCTCTCTCTCTCTCTCTCTCTCATATTTTTCTGTCTTTGAGTCTATATGAATTCTATTATTTGGGCCTCTAGACTTTTCTTTTGTTAGGTCTTGACCTATCTTGGATGCTTTTCCCCCATTTCCAGCTCTTTCTAAGACTTTGTGCAGATTCCCTATCTGGCTTGAATATTTTTTATTCTTTCTTTGATTCCTAATACTCTGGGCTTAAAATTTATTTTAAGATTGTATATATATTTTATGTATATGGGTGTTTTGCCTGCCTATGTATGTGTGCTGTGTCTATGCAGTGCTTGTGGAGGCCAGAAGAGGGTGTCAGATGTCTGGAACTGAAATTACACCTGGTTGTGAGTGCTAGGAGCCAAACTCCGTTCTCTGGAGGAGCAGGCAGTGCTCTTAACCACTGTGTCATCTTTCCAGCACCTACCCTGGACTTTTTATCACTCCATTTTTGGAAAATTATCAAAACAAACCTTCTCTGGCACTGTCCTTTCTTTTGACTTCAGTTTTAATATTCCATCTTTACATAGTTGTATACCTAGTTACATTGAACCTTATTAAACATTGATCTCACTACATCTTGCTCTATTATGTCATAATTTGTGGAGTTACATTTTGTTTCCTGTGCTGTATGATATAGCATTATTCTTGACCTTTTTCATTGTTTTTAACTTTGGAGTTGTCACTAATCTCACACCTTAATTTTTGTCTGTAAGTGCATTTCAGATCTGAATAGAGTTTAAAAGGATTCAAATATTTTTAATGACCAGATTTGAAGATTTATTTTTATTTTATGTCTGTGGGTGCTTTTATCTGTATATGTCTGTATACCGTGTGCGTGCATTGCCCTGGGAGGCCAGAAGTGGGCATGGTATCACCTGGAGTGGGAGTTATAGAAGATTTGAGTGACCATGTCGCTGCTGGAATCAAACCTGGGTCCTCTGAAGAGCAGCTGGTGCTTCTTTTGCTGAGCTGTGTCTCTAGACCCCTGATCATAGCTTAGGGACTTTTCTTTTGGGCAGTCAACTCTCTACTTGTACTAGGGAAATGCTAGCTATTGTAACTAGATGAAGCTGTTCAATCAAGATAGGGATCAGAACTGTTAGCTAGTCATTCTTAGTCTTGTTGGGGTTATTTTTTGCTGTAGTAACTGAAACATGTTGTAATCAGCATATTGTAGGTCACCCTGTAATGTTTAGGAGCTCTAATCTCTCCCTTGATTGTTACATTAGGAACAGTGGGAATTTTGAGGGTTTTGAAACCTTAGACTTGACAATTTTGTGAATTCCAAGTCTGTACAACAGGAATTTCCCCCCAACACTTTAGTATTTGGCTGTAAAAATCATCCTCATGAAATTTTATGAATTCTGATAGACTAAATGGAGAACAAAGTAGCTTTTATGTGGAAACAGCTGTATGTCTGACCTTAGCTAGAGCTTACTCTATAGAACTTTGTAAGCTGGGGTAGAATGAACATAAAGCCATATTCTGTCTCTGTGGGAGTTCTGGATTCTATGTAAATTATTTTCTCTTGACATTTTGCATGCAAAAGTATTTGATGTCATAGGTTGTTTAATAAAGAGAAGAGCTTTCCCTTCTGCTTGTAGAAGAGACTTTGTAGGTAGAAGGATGTCAAGTGGTTTCTTCCTCACTTTTAGGAACTCGTGTGGTGCTGAGGTTACGCAGAGTTAGGCTAAGCTTAAATGTTTCTGTCTTCTACTGGCTGTGGGTATGTAACAAGAATCCATTCTGAAAATTAATTATATAATCCATTTGGAAATGAACTAGATAACCTGCTTTGTAGCTGGAAGTGTTTGTTAGCCTTGCAGTTCTGCCACAGAGTAGTACCACAACTCCGGGCAG
Organism: Ondatra zibethicus; assembly: GCA_004026605.1. Classification (NCBI taxonomy): domain Eukaryota; kingdom Metazoa; phylum Chordata; class Mammalia; order Rodentia; family Cricetidae; genus Ondatra; species Ondatra zibethicus. The sequence continues at coordinate 3,631 of PVIU01005622.1, read as the reverse complement.
ATTACTCACCTTTGTTAAGTCTACCTGCTGCTTCTTAAAAGTTGGGGCTTTGTAAGGAACATTAATGTTTTTCCATTGCCAATAACACTGGACTGTGAGAAACCCCACATGTTAACTTATCATTAGCAAATTGCTACATTTAGTGTGAACACCTAGAGTACTTGCTGTCATTAGGTGGTATCATGGGCCTTTCCCCTGTAATTCATAGTTCAAACTGCATGGTGCCCTCCGTGGAGAATGCTGTTGTTATCTTAACGTTACAGATGCAGACTACATTGAGATAATAGTCTATAAGTAAATTACACTGAGATAATAGTCTATAAGTAAACTACACTGAGATAATAGTCTATAAGTAAATTACCTCAGATTTACACAGCTACTAAATGGAATTTGGAAGTAAACCTAGGAAGTCTGAGTCCAGAATATGAAAGATGCCATATTATTCAGCATAGGATGTGGATTTCTTCAGAAACTGTGCAATAGAAATGTAACATTTAAAATAGCTTAGTAGTGATGGTTGAACAAGGACAGATTGTAGCGGCAATAATAGTTGTGTTAGCAGAAATGATAATAAAGCTAAAATGTGTGAGGTTCTTTCTTACTGGATACCACTGCTTTTAGTTTTATTAGAGACTTTACATGTAGCATCTGAAAACTCATTGGATTTCTATTTTTTTTTATTATGTTCTTTTCTGTCCCTAAGATAAGCAATCTTTTAAAACATATGTAACTCATAGTTATCTTAGATTTACTATTATCAGTTGAAAAGGGTTATATGGATCATTGTGTTGAGAATTCAGTGTCTGCTCTTAGCAAAAGTGTTGTGATCAATGACCATTGAAGATGGAAGTTTCAATTGTTCCAGTGTAAAATCTCAGCAGGTAGCTTTCTGATTGCATCACTTTTCTTGCTTAAAAGGGAAACTCCAGATTTCTTAGACCTCTGGACATAGAGGACAGTCTCTTTATTTTTTTTTTTGTATTTTTTTATATTTCTTTACTTTTTATGTATAGGAGTTATGTGTATGTGTGAGATTCATGTCCAGACCCACTGCCTGCAGAGGTCAGCAGTGGCTGTTGGATTCCCCTGGGACTGGGTAGGGATGATTATAAGCTGCCATGTGGATGCTGGGAACCAAAACTGTAGGAGCAGCACATGCACTTATCTGTTGACCCAGCTGTCCAGCCCCAGATCTTTAGCTCTCTGCTGTGACTGTCCTTGTCTCACCTCCTCTGACAAGTCACCTGTATTCTAGTCTTGCACGTTCTCTCCACGTGTTATCGTTTGACTTCTACGGAGGCTTTTCAGAGTGTCTTCTCTGCACTGTTTCTGCTGTGCTCATCATTTATCTCAGTTCATCAAACATATCCTGCTTATACCTATAAATGGTATTTTCTCACATTTTTACCATAATTTTTAAAAGCTAGATCTTTTTTTTTATTAACTATATCATTCTCAAAAGCATTCCTAGATTTTACTCAATTTTGTTTCGTCAGCACTTACTCTAATTCCCGAGTCCATTTTAGTTTTGTAGGTGATTTGTTGAAAGCCTTGTAGATAGTCTTAGAAAACCCGAGTGTTATGCTGGGGACGTGGTTCAGTGGGTAAGAGCACTTGCTATGCGGAAAGCTTGAGAACCCGAGCGTAACCACAGCATCCCCATAAGAACCAGGCATCATCCCAGCATTTGTGGGCTAGAAACAGGTGAAACGTGGGAACTGTGAGCCAGCCATCCTAGCGGGAAAGGCTTAGTAAGAAACCCCGCCTCAAGGGGGTTAAGGTAGATCAGGACAGTTAGCACCCTCTCTGGCACAGGCACACATGCACGCGTGTGCACACAAACACACCACAATAAAAATACCTCAGCATAAATAATAGTATTTATTCTTTGAAGTTAGGATTTATTAGTAGTAGTAGTAGTAGCAGCAGCAGCAGCAGCAGCAGGTGGTAGTGGTGGTTTTTTGTTTGTTTGTTTTTAAGACAGGTTTTCTCTGTGTAACAACCCTGGCTGTCCTAGAATTTGGCTTTGTACATTAGGCTAACCTCGAACTCACAGAGATCTGCCTGCCTCTTACCTCCTGAGCGCTTTGATTAAAGGCGTGTACCACCACCGCCTGGCTATTTTATATTGTTTTTAAAGATTTATTTAATTTAATTTTTTGCGTGTGAGTGCTTTTACCTATGTGTATGTATGTGCAATACATGGTTGCCTTGTGCCAAAGGCAGTCAGTCAGTAGAAGACGGTGTCGTATCATCTGGAATGAGTTATCATGGATGCTTGTAAACCATCTTGTGGGTCCTCAGCAAGAACAGCAAATGTTCTTAACCACTGAGGGCCTCTCTCTATCCCCATTTTATGTTTTTTTTTGTTTGTTTTTGTTTTTTTTATTGATTAAATTTTTTTTATTTCTCTCTGCTCCCCTCCCTGCCACTCCCCTCCCTCCCTCAACCCTCCCCCAAGGTCCCCATGCTCCCAAATTATTCAGGAGATCTTGTCTTTTTATACTTTCTACTTCTCACGTAGATTATATCTATGTAGGTCTCTCTTAGTGTCCATATTGTTGTCTAAATTCTCTGGGATTGTGGTTTGTAAGCTGGTTTTCTTTGCCTTATGTTTAAAAACCACCTATGAGTGAGTACATGTGATAATTGTCTTTCTGTGTCTGGGTTACCTCACTCAAAATAATGCTTTCTAGTTCCATCCATTTTCCTGCAAAATTCAAGCTGTCGTTATTTTTTCCTGCTATGTAGTACTCCATTGTGTAAATGTACCACATTTTTTTTTTATCCATTCTTCGATCTAGGGGCATTTAAGTTGTTTCCAGTTTCTGGCTATGAAGAATACAGCTGCTATGAACATAGTTGAGCACATGTCCTTGTGGCACGATTGAGCATCTTTTGGGTATATACCCAAAAGTGGTATTACTGGGTCTTGAGGAAGGTTGTTTCCTAATTTTCTGAGAAATCGCCACACTGACATCCAAAGGGGTTGTACCAGCTTGCATTCCCACCAGCAATGCAAATGTTCCCTTTTCCCCACAACTTCTCCAGCATAAGTTGTCATCAGGGTTTTTGATCTTGGCCATTCTTACAGGTATAAGATGGAATCTCAGAGTTGTTTTGATTTGCATTTCTCTGATGACTAAGGATGTTGAACATTTCCTTAAGTGTCTTTCAGCCATTTTAGATTCCTCTGTTGAGAGTTCTCTGTTTAGGTCTGTGCTCCATTTTTTTTTTTATTGGATTATGTGTTCTTTTGTTGTCTAATTTCTTGAGTTCCTTGTAAATTTTGGAGATCAGACCTCTGTCTGATGTAGGATTAGTGAAGATCTTTTCCCATTCTGTAGGCTGGCGTTGTATCTTGTTGACCGTATCCTTTGCTTTGCAGAAGCTTTTCAGTTTCAGAAGGTCCCATTTATTAATTGTTTCTCACAGTGTCTGTGCTGCTGGGGTTCTATTTAGGAAGTGGTTCCCTGTGCCAATGCGTTCAAGCGTACTTCCCACTTTCTCTTCTATAAGGTTCAGTGTGGCTGGCTTTATGTTGAGGTCTTTGATCCATTTGGACTTGAGTTTTGTACATGGTGATAGATAGGGGTCTACTTTCATTTGTCTACATGTTGATATCCAGTTA